>CAIGRB010027631.1:0-30387 GCA_903798255.1 Fraxinus quadrangulata
GAAACTAGAAAATTGCTTCACCAATATGAACTATATGACCACATAGTTATAGGTCATTTTTTAAAATAGAACAAATATATTCAGCCTTGAAACTCTCGGTAATTGTCTGTGAGGTCGTATGAAATTAACACTATGCGACCGCATAGTGTTAATTTTCTCTGTCGGATAGTGTTCAGTATTTTGATAATATCTTTCTCTTCCATTATTCGATTGAGGTGATTCAAGATGCGTTGGAAAGATAACTCAAAGTGGTACAACTTTGCTTCAGATATCATATTCCAATTCGATTGTTTGCTATGTAAAAAATGGTCTCAAACTGAGACTAAAAATTCAATGCATAACTTTTCGATTGGAAATTGATGCGTGATCCTACTTTGACGATATTTCATCACTTTGACTTCTTTATTCATCCAATTGACCTCTAACACTCTCAAATCTTCATCTTGAGGTTCGACACAAGTTTAGAGTATTTGCACTTTAGTCCTCAAACTTTCATTTCCTTTAACTTTGGTCTTTTTTCACCTATTTCTTCCAAATTACGCTATATCCATAGAATTGCCACCTAAATCAAAATATGAACGTAATGAGTATATTTTAGCACTAATTGATCATACGAACACATAAAATAAGGAGGAAAAAATATGCATTTTGCATTCCTATCAATTACTAGTAAACATACTTAGTTTATTATTTCTAAATGCTATGTCCGATCCTGTGCATTGAACTGCATACATAAAACTTCATATAGCACTTGCATACTCAAATTGAGCAACTTCTCTTTCATCATTCTTTATAAATTTTAAACTTGGATCAAGAGGGATATTAAATTCTTTTATGTCCAAATATTTGAACTTATTAATCACATTCTCAATATAATGTGATTGATTCAATTAGAAACCCCACTAATTTTTGTAACTTTGATACCTAATATAATATTCACTTGTTCAAGATCTTTCGTCTTGAATGTGTAACATAGAAACTTCTTTGGTTTTTTGATTCCATCCATGTGATTACTTATAATCAATATGTAATCAACATACAAGCAAAAAATGATTATACATTTATCACACACTTTAGAATATAAACAATTATCTACACTATTATTTATGAAACCAAATGAATTAATAGCTGAGTCATATTTTTCACTACATTTCTTAATTGCTTATTTTAGACTGTATAATAATTTCACTAACTTACATATCTTATGTTCATTTTCGAGTAAAGCAAACCCTTCAAATTGTTCCATATAAACTTTCTCATCAATAAAAAGAAATATCGAAAATTCTAGTGGCTGAAGCTAAAGCAACTACTTTCGAAGTGATAGAAAGAAAAGCAATGACTGGAATGGGAGAGCTATCACGAGAAGCCAAAGCTTTTCTATAAGTTTTATGATCGATCTCCACTTGTAGAACGAAAGGAATTGTTCTTACAACATTCTTCTCATTTCCTTCTATTAGGTAAAACGAAATAAGTTGAGAGTCAATTTCATCCGGTCTTAAAGACTTCTAATTTGAGCTCTTTTGCTTTTTCGTGGTTCATAAGATTCATGAATATCTTTAAAAGATATTTCATCTTGTGTTCCACCCGAGTTAGAGATCTCATTGTAGGTATCCCTTAATTCATTATCCAAGAATAGTGAATTCTTAAAGAACTCGATATCACTTGATTAAACTATTACATCGGTCTCCAAATTTAACAATCTATATGATTTATTATTGCTAGCATAACCAACAAAGGCACATTTAATGCCTCTTGGACCCACTTTTGTGTATTAGGGTTCGTGTTCTTACAATATGTAAGACATCCCTACATTTTGAAATATCCAATGTTAGGTTTTCTTTCTTTTCACAATTCATAAGGAGAAACCTTAGTATATTTCGAAGGAATTCTATTTGATATCATACATGAACTCAACAATGCTTCATCCCTTAAATTAAATGACAACTTAGTATAAGTTAACATAGTATTTATCATGTCCCTAAAATTCTATTTCTTCCTTTTAGCTAAACCATTTTGTTCGGATGTCCTAGGTGCAAAACATTAATGAATACACATAACATATTTAGAATGATCATTTATAAAGGTAATAAAATATCTATTTCCATCTATAGTTAGCATACCATTTAATTCACATATATCCGTATGAATTAATTCTAAAATATTAGAAGTCCTATTTACACCTTGATAATGCTTCTTAATCATTTTAGATTCTACACACGTTTTACATTTAAATGCATCATTTTCATTATACGATATTAAGTCACTTTTAATATTTTTTTTTTTACTTTTACCTATGTGACCTAATCTAGCACGCTATAAAGTGAATGAATCAATAATATAAATAAAATCAACTTTATTAATAATTTTGTCAACAGTATAAAGTTTGACTATTTCTTCACTAGAATAGCATTTTTCAACAAATTTCTCTATTTAGAGACAATACAAGTTTATCGGACTCATAAACACTTTTCATGCCAAGTTTTCCTAATAGATTACTAATAACTAAGTTTTTATTCATTTCAGGAACATATAGTACATTTGTTAAAGTAACGATTTTCCTGAAAGTGAAGATACTCTCTACATTTCCTTTCCCAACCACTTTGGAGCTTTCTTCGTCACCCATTTGAATCTCTTGATCTCCATCTACTTCATAATAGGTCTTGAATAAAGACTTATCATACCACACATTTACGGTTGCACATGTATTATACCACCAACTAAGAACTTTTTCCTTGATTACATTGATCTTACTTACTATGGCCACACTATTATCTTCTTTGATGGAGTTTACTCTTCCTTTAGATTTGTTTTACTTTCGGTGTCGTCATTCATTTGCATAATGTCAAGGTTTTCCATATACAAAGTAATCTCCCTTGGACTTCTTCTAAAACTTGTTAAAGTTTTTAGAAAGTTTTCTCTTGTTGGATTTATTTGAAGGTTTGATCTTCTCCACGATATTGGCTTATCATTCTTAGCTCTTGTCCTTGATTCTTCTTCAATTCGAAAATATTTTTGTACTTGTTCCAAAAAAAATCTTTGTAACTATGCATTATTTTCTTCTGATATCCTTTCCAAGTCGCATGAAGTTTCATATTGATTGCTCCAACTTGGAAAGATTCTGGAATTTCAATTTTGACTGCCTTCAACTTGTTGATAAAAACTTGTAACTCATGTACTCGGGGAAATAGGGAAATGTTTCTAGGAATTTGAAGTCAAAATACCTTGATATTAAGAATTTCTTAGTATCTTCTTCTTTGGCTTTATACTTGTTTTCCAAAGCATCCCATATTTCTTTTGCTGGTGATATATTTGTCTAGAGATCGTACAATCAGTCGGATAGAGCATTAAGAATATGACCGCGGCATATGAGGTCATCCTCTTGACGCTTTTGTCTCTCCATTCTTACGGTTTCGGTATGTTCATCCGTTGGATCCGCAAGTGGTGCCAGATTTGGATCAAGAATGTAGAAGATCTTCAACGTCGTGAGAAGGAACTTCAACTTGTCTTGCCATCTTATGAAATTTATCTCATCAAATCGATCTAGATGGTCAAGATCTTGATTCATCAATTTGATCATCGACATCGTAGTTTCGTTCTCCATTGTAGAATATCGTTTGAGATTGTTGTAAAAAGATGTTTCCACACAAAAGGGGATGAAGAAGAAACAAAGAACAAAAAATAAGAACACTGAAATAAAGATGAAGGCTCAAACACGAATATCGTTGTACTCAAACGATATTTGCCCCATCTCGGATAGAATTTGGTACTTAAAGAGATACTGACAAATGATTTGAAGGATTAATCAATCCTTGTAATAGAAAAGCACCTAAGCACTTAATGTTTTATACCAAAACTTCAAGAACACAAAACAAAGTTTAAATACGAAGGAAAAGAGGTTTTGATCTTTCTTGTGGAATAGAATTTGATTTCAAGTAGTTTGTATATATTTGTATTGATTATTAATCACCTATTTATAGACCTCAATTAACACTACATGACATGGTGCCAAAACATGATGAAGAGTGACAATTTTTAATCCAAAAGGACACCAGATTTCAGTTTAAAACTCTATGCGGCCGCATAGAACAAATCTTTGTGGCCGCGACCGCATAGGTTATTCAATGGCAAGGCGTACAAGCCCTGGAAGCCAACATGTGATCGCATGCCTCCATGGCCTATGCGGTTGCATAAGCCAAAGTTTTGGCCCTAAATTCCTCACACTTCTTTTATTGATTTTTAAACAGCAATTTCAACATATTATTCTGATTGACAGTATTTATCTGGATGCTTCTTAAAATTGAAAATTATTAAATATGCTTTGCTGATTTACTTTCAGTTAATGGCACTTCTTCAAGTGGGCTAGTTGTCTACTGCTAAACTAACTGGATATTTTTTATGAACAGATTTTATTCTTTGTATTCAGTCGTGCACTTATCTACAACAGTTTAGCCAAAACAATAACATACGAAAGCATGGTTCAGATGTCAACTTCTCTTCCTTCCTCTATTCATACAATGTCTTTTCTTTTCGCTTATCTTCCGTTCCGTGCCTCTCTTAATATATAACTGTCGAGTGTGACAAGGCTAAACATGCAGGTGGTTCATGCCACTCAATATCCTTATAACAAATATCATCAGTTCTGCTCTTGGCTGGGTGGTCATTCAAATTACAAGACCTCCTTCACATCTCCATGGAATTGTTATAGGTAGTTGTGCTGCAGGTATGTCTAACAATCGAACATACAACAGTAAAATTAGAAACATTGAACGATAATGGTTTTTGCACAAGGCGATGATGCATATCTGATAAAAAGGATCAAGAGAAGGAACTCTTTGTGCCTTCATCACTCTATCTTCTTTTGCTGAACCGAATTGTTTTAGAATTCATCTATTGCTGGCCGCTCTTTATTTCAGAGTACTTTCCAGCGAGGTTGAATCTTTTGTGGTAGAAAAACATACCGAAGAAAAGAGTGGAAATGGAAGAGGAGAAAAATAAAGAATAAATCAAAGTTCTGGATTCATCATTAACCTGATATATTATCTTATTTGTGTGAACAGCCAACTTGGGGAGCATGCCTCTCATCATACTCCCAGCAGTCTGTAAAGAGAGAGGAAGTCCATTTGGAGATCCTGATGTTTGTTCTGAACATGGAATGGGATATGCTGCTCTGTCAATGGCAGTAAGTTTTAAATGTTTTAGGGTCCAAAAACCTTTCAATGTTAATTGCTTTGTTGTATATTACTTATATTTTTTATGCTTGCTCGTGCATGTATATGCACATATGACTTCTTTACGATTCCTTAGCTGATTTTTACTTCTAGTGTATATAAACATATGCTTCCACATCTTCAAAAAAAAAGTAAGAGTTCATTGATATTGTACAACAAATGTAGAACACTATTGGTAGTGATATTTCTATAAAAGTTTGATAAAATCTATAAAATGCAAAGTAAAACTAGATTTATATAATAGTGGATATGATTTATGATCTCAGAATTCTGTCCTTAAATCCAGTATAATGGCAAAGCAGAACTGAAGAAGATCTTATGTAAATTATTACTCATGTAGCTTGTTATGGTGTTTTCAGATAGGAGCAATTTATTTGTGGTCCTGTGTGCATAATATCATAAGGATACCTTCAAGTGGGAACTCAGAGGAAGTTGAAGTAAACGACCTCCCAATCACCAATTCGAGTGAAAGTTCCACAGTTCCAACCGATATAAGTTCCACAGAAGTAACTGAACCTTTACATTATTCAATTCAGTTGGCACTTCCACAGACTAGAGATTTGTGTAGAAGCCTCAGGTTGTTATCTCCTTTACTATTCACTTCCTTGAGACTTTTAACAACTGTACATATTCAATCTATGATTTTGTACTGCTTCGATCATAAAATCATTGGATGAATAAGTGAATAGTAAATCTATGGAAGTATACAAAGACATGCAGAAGAAAGCCCCTCGGAAGTCCATTGGCATTGCATATTATTGAATGAAAGCAGAAACGAGAGTTTTTTTTTTCAAAATTTTCATATAATATGCAGACCACACAATATTAAATTTAATCTTAAGGGTTCTCACTTCCTAGATAATAAAAGCATCATTAATGTTGCTTGTGGGGTACTATCAGGTGCCAGGAAATATTGCTAAATGAATATCACTTAAAAATTCATAATCTTGCAAAGAATGTTGACGACTAATTTTCTCACCATCAGTTATAACTTGGAAGAAAAAATTTCATCAGTTACAGAGAATCTTAACCTCTGAAGTTTTACCACAGGTTTCTTTTTGGGATAAGATACAGCAACATTTAGAGATGCTCTTACAGAAGATGAACTTGAAGAGGTTATTTACGCCATCCACTAATGGAGCGGTATGGTATCACTACTTAATTTCACATATAAATGCATGCATATATTTAACCTGTCTTGTGATCTTAAGTCTTACTTTCCATTTAGCTTATGAAATACACAAGTATGCTGATACATTCAAAAACTTTTACAATCAAATCTTGACTTGTTCATGTATGTTACGGATGAAACCTCTTTAATGTGGGAGGATGACTATGATTTGGAAACAATCCTTGGAGAATGTTGATCAAGACGATGTTCTATCTTCTGCAAGATTCATTCAAGGTTCAAATAGATGCATGCATAGATACAAACATTTCCGAGAAACTCTTTGAAAAATAGTTTGTTGAACTGCTTACCCTCATGTACAACCTGAGCAACCTAGTGCACGAATTGAGCACTAGACATTGTTAATGTTGCGGAAGCTTGCTCCAAAGATCGTCAAATGGTGTTTATGGACTCAGTTTCACGTTACCTTTTTTCTACCAAACAACCAATCCAAACCGGCTCCAACCCACAACCAATATATTCACCTCGGTTGCTCCTCAATCTCACCCACAAAGAGCAAGATAATTGGCGTTGATTTTCAGCCACAAAGGCAAGAAGAAAAAGCGATAGAAGAAGGCACAAAGAGGAAGAGAATAGCGAAAGGGCAGCCACCAGTTTAAGCACAAAGCAGGCAGCCGGTTTTCTCTATTTTCATCGGTCACGTTTTCTTCACTTTTCACACAAATCACACACAAAACAGCTAGGACAAAAACACCATATATATAGGCTATGTTAGGCCTTAGTTTGACCAATAAAAGATGTTAAATGGGCCAAGATTTAAAGCCATCCATGAGGTAATATAAATGGGCAATGAGCAACATTAATTAGTTATTTAAGTTATTTCCAACGGTCCACGTTGTTTTCGGGTTGAGCCTTTAGACTTGGTTGTTGGTAACAAGTTAATTCAACGTTTACATTATCGTCTGAGATTCATTGCGTATCAAAACCGAACAGTTAACCATTCTTTTGCAATGATTAGATATTATATCAATGGGAAAAACAACCCTATATGTTTTTTATCTCACAAAAACTCATTTGTCACCTAAAATAAAGACGTGATTTCAGACTTCAATGGGGTATATAACTTTTAGCATTGATGAAGAGTCTGAGGAATTACCTCTTGTATATCAAGAGAAGATATATGTTTATGTAAATCTTTGGTGGATTTGCTAATGAATATTGAACAAAAACACTAACCAATAGCTCTGGTCTTCTACAGATTGCTGGTTTTGTAGTTGGACTTGTACCTCAAATTCGAAAGTTGTTGATTGGCGACTCAGCTCCTGTTCATGTTATCCTAGATACTGCACTTCTCCTTGGGTATAAAATCTCTCTTATTTATTTCTCTGAACTCTGCATTCCTACAATAAAACATGTGTGAATAGGCATGCATGACTTGCTTGTGCATAATTTATAATGTAATTATGGAAACACATTTAGCAGATCACATGATCACTGAGTTGTCATCTACTGAATGATTTGAAGGGATTTATTTGGAAATATCAAGCCAATGATTGAATTATTGGCATGGGTATGATGAAAACATGAGTAGATCAGTGACTCTCTTGATATGTCGAGTTACTAAATTAAATCAAATTAGCTAAATTATCTTTCTAACAGAAGATCTGTTGCATTCCTACACATGATTTTGCACAAAAGACACAGAAAAAGTAAAATCTAAATACACTGGTTATGATCTTGAAATTGATGCACCAAATTGACTAGTTTAACCTTCTTAAAACAAATGGATGGGAATCAGCAAGTCATTTTCTTCTTAATTTTTTGAGTTTAGGGTGTATCAGTATCAGGCATCAATTTCAAGTCTTCCCATCTTCAACTGTCTTGGGCAGATAAAGATTGTTTTGCTCGATGCTATCTTACATTGAAAATGGCTGTCTGTCATAAATTCATAACGAATGAAGCTTTTATCAATTTTTTTCTTGAATGCATAACTTGATTATAATTGATGAAGGTTCTCAGACTCTGCATTGAATAATACAGGGGTGGAGCTATTCCGGCTGTCACACTGATAATGGGAGGAAACCTTTTAAGGGGTATATGTTAAATCAGTTTCTAAACATGGTTATTTTTGGTTTAACCTGTCAGTTTCCTTCGGAAAAGACTGACTTCTCATTATCTCTGTATTCTCTTTCAGGCTTAAAGGTTCAGGGATTCAGATATCCGTTATTTTAGGCATAATAATTATTCGATATGTTGCCCTGCCTCTGCTAGGCATTGGCGTTGTTAAAGGGGCAATTCACTTCGGTTTGGTGCATCATAATCCGTTATATGAATTTGTTCTTTTGCTTCAGTTTGCACTTACACCAGCAATGAACATAGGTTGGTTAAAGCTGCAATCATTCTCGTTAAACCTTTCCTATTTTGTTCTAGCTTCTGTTGGGAAAAAAATGAGTATGTGGCTGACTTTGGCATGAG
Organism: Fraxinus quadrangulata; assembly: GCA_903798255.1. Taxonomy (NCBI): domain Eukaryota; kingdom Viridiplantae; phylum Streptophyta; class Magnoliopsida; order Lamiales; family Oleaceae; genus Fraxinus; species Fraxinus quadrangulata. The sequence continues at coordinate 8,833 of CAIGRB010027631.1, forward strand.
TTTTGAGTGAGACCCATTTGGCTATTTTGGAAGATAAAGATTGATTTGTGTTCTCCTCCGTGAGTACATCAAAATCATGAATTTCCTTGCCAAAATTGAAGTTCGGGTGAATGAGAAATTAGAATTTAATGTGGACCATTGGAATATGGTTTATGTTGGAGGGAAAACTAAATTTGAGTTTATCCCACATAGGAAGTTGAAAGCTCTCTTCACGTGTGCGCGCAGAGGGGGGTGCAAATCACGGACCGAAATAGGCTTCAAACCTTGAACTTGTGTACGGGCACGATCTGCGTACACGAATGTCGGTCAACAACTGACTTTTGATTTCTTAAACTCCAATGACTTTTGGTTTCTTAAACTCCAATGGACTTTTTGTTTCAAAAACTCTAATGATTATTGTCATTAAACTTGAAACTGTTGAAACTCCAATGACTTTTGGTTTTTTGAAAATCCAATGGTTATTGTCATTGAGTTAATGAACAAATTTAATTCGTGATTCTGGGGTTATGTTTATATAAAGCCTCGTTTTCCACTGTTCCAGACATGAAGATACAGACTGCATTATAGTTCCAAAACACGCGAATTTGTCCTCTGTCTGCATACATATTTTACTGTTTGTCAGGTCTTGGTGGTGATATTGTTTAGAAACTAAGTCAGTTCATCGGAGTAGAATCTGCAGTGTTCGGACTCTACTGGTTTACCGTTGTATCTTAGGAAACATATGCTCAAGTTAAATCTAAAGCACCTACGGAGAGAGTTCGAATTTTTTTAAGGAAACTGTGTTCACACAGTCCTCGGGTTTAAGTCCAACTAAATTATTTATTCTCTGTTTAGATTATTTATTCACAAATATTTTTTGTAACATCTTTACCATTGTGTCATATTGGTATGTATACAAGAGAAATGATTATCCATAATTTTTGCCTCAAAATTAAGATTTTCATTCTTTTGATTTCGGTATGTGTCCCAGTTATTTGGTGCTGGTAAGAATGAAAGCTCAGTTATCATGCTATGGTGTTATGCCTTGGCTTCTATTACACTCACTCTCTGGCCAACGTTGTTCCCGTGCATTGTGGCCTGAATGCACATCGGGTTTGTTAAAATTTGGGGTTCCCTTAAAAAGGTCAAACTCTTATACATTGGTTTATGTTTTCATCTTTATTCGATATGAAATTTTATCCTTTAACATGCCCCCTCAAGATGGTGGCTCATTTGAGTAGATTAATTTTGAAGTCATACCCCCTCAAGATGGTGTGCTCAATTTTTTTGAATATTAAGTGGATCAGATTGATCGTTGAAGTTTAACGGGCTCTGATACCATATTAAGATTTGAAGTTTCATCTTAAAATGTCAACCTTATTAAGAGAGGTAACACAAACTCTTATAAATTGATCTATATTTTTATCTTTATTCGATATGAGATTTAATCCCTTCAGAATTAATATATTTCATTAATCTAAGTGGAATAAGAAAACTGGATTCCTTATTAGTTTATTGGTTAGTCGAAACAAGAACCAGCTTTGCTCACATATCTGACTTGCATTTTCCAATTGAGCAGTTAATTCATGAATTTTCTTTTCTTGATTCTGGAAAAGTAAAGTGATAGTCAAATTTTTAATATGCATCCTAACCTATTGGCAAGAGTCTCTGAATGCAAATATTCATATTTTTTTCTTTAAAAACTAAACTAATATGAATAAAAGTTATTTTATTCATGCTTGAAAATCCGTTTATAGCATTGCACGTCTTAATTGAATTAAAAGGAAAACAAGAAATCTAGTTCAAAAGTATGCAAGAATAGTTTTGAACTCAACCGAGTTTCTTCCAAAGACTATTGGAAAATAATCAAATTAATTTATGTTCTCACTAGACTGGGTAATATACATCTCCCCAAAGAATTTGTCATGGAGAAAAACTGGAACCCACTGACGTTGATCTTCATACATCAATTGAACTAGTCATTATCTGTTAGACCATATTGCTCAGTGTTAGGAAACAAACAATATACCATAATTGTTCCGATATCAATTTGTTGAGAATCGGACCAAATAATAAAGATGAAAAAACAAGAGTAATATAAAAAAGAATGAATCACACATGAATACAATATTTATGTAGAATAGGAGAATTTCAATATAACAAGAAACTAAAATTCTTTCACAAGATTTGTACTCTCAATCTAAATCTGCATAATTCTCTCAAGTTTCTAATGCATATTGAAGAGCATACACCTGATGGAGTATATGTAGGAGCCAATTATTGGAGTTATAGATGAAGTAGAGTACAAAAATATGGTAGAAATCAATAAAGAGACCTCTTCAAACCCATAAGATGGCACCATGGCGCCATAGCCGACGTTGGGGCGTCGGTCTTCCTACCTCTAAAGCAGGCTACCGATGCCTAGGCGCTGCGACCCGGAGACCCATCTCCATCTGAATGCATTCAAAACATTTTTTCATCAATTTTAAAGTCTTCTTCCCAATCAAACTCTCAATCCATGATGAAATTTGTTCCCTTATTAAACCGGACTTCCAAACCAACATTATCTAGGTTTCCTCCATAAATCAAACTTCCAAATCATATGGAATTTAAGTCACAACTTAACAAGTAGGATGAGAGACCCAACATGATTTGAACATAGTTGTTTGTGAACCTTAGGAATTCTACTTCGAAAGGACAAAGGTAGAACACATGGGACAGTTTATCCTGTGATTCCCTAGATATATTCCATTTACAAAAGCGATGACATGCATTCAAACATACCCGAATGACAACCAGACATTACATCAAGCCAAGTTTCAAATACCCAAACAAAGGAGGACTCATACTCACTAAATAGTAATGTACAACAATACAACACCGTTTATCCATGATGGTTGAGTCTTGTAAATAGAGCAAAGGGAACAACTCTAATGGTTAGTCCTATACATTGTGTCCAATGTTAGCGTGTTTCACAAGTACTTATTTCATCCTAAAGTTGAATTGGCCCAAAAAATGTTGCTATGTGGATTATCATTTGGATAGCATAAAAAAAGATCAGAAACCTCAGCCTGCATATTCTCCATATGTAGATCCCTACTTCCAAGGGTCCTTTGTTGGCTATTGCTAATTTAATTTTGGCAATTAATCATTGTGAAATCAATGTTAACCTAAGAAGCTCACTGTATGAACCCTACCACGTCCTCCGCGAAGCATGTAGCAATATGCGAAGAAAAGGAAGATGTGAAAGGTCTGCATAACAAAGACCAAACCGCTCCTCTATCCAAGTTGGTCACAGGCTGTCAAGATTCACATAAAGCGTGACACTTGTAACAGAATTAGTAATTAATAAGCCAACGAGGAGCCGCCATCTATCATTCTCTCAAAATGACCAAATTATCCTTAAGCTTTGGAGGGAAATCTATAAATTCTTTATCATTTGAAGAGATGCATGTATTTCAAATATTTTCCTCCCAAATTGCCACTTCATCTCTAGTTTCAGTATAAGCATTATAACTAGTGAGATTTGGATGTGAAAGGTTTGGCTAGGTGAGAGGAGTTGTTAATCAAATTTTTATCGTCTACAAAATGGTACCATCTGTAAAAAATTTTGAACATAGAAAACATTAAATTTCTCTATCAGAATCGAGAAACCATTAGGATCTGAAAGGATGAGTAAAATAGACGTAAATCTGGAGGCCATCAAGGCGTTAAATACTGAAAAAGATGAATCTAGCAATGATTTAGTCAAAAGTGATGCTAATCCAAAGAGAAAGCAGGAGAAAATGATGGTAGGATCTCAGGCGGATATTTCTCCTATTCAACACCATCATCAGTAGAAAAAAATGCATACTGCAGAAGCTATTTTTATGCCAGAAAACTTAAAGGCATTAGCAGTAGAAAATGCATACCTACTCTCAAAGTATGAGAATCTAAGGGCAAGTTGGCAACATAAGGATAGTAGAAAAAATCAGAGTTTGATGCCAATTTTGTTGGAAAAAACAATTGCAATTTTTGGATGTCACAAACTTTTATTGTTGCTCTAGCAGAAAGGTGGAAAAATACTAAGTAGCAAGTCCTCTGTAAATGACTGGTAAACAAAGTAAACTTACATGAATCGAAGGGTGGGGAACTATAGCAGTTCATATAATATTCGTTCATAGCAGAGACCTGAATACCAATATACGATAGAGCAATATGAAAAGAAGTGTGTGATGTCTCAGCTATCAGCTGATTCAACCAGTAATTGGCTGTCTCATCAACAAGAAGGCTTTGGAGTAAAACAACCGATTACGAGGTTAAGTAGTGAGAAACGCAAGATTCGACCCAACTACACCTAGATGAGGGTGATTAGGTGTAAATGTGGAATTAAAAATTTTAATCAACAAACAACAAGTTACAAGTTAATTATGTCTAGGTGATTAGTCAAACAATTCAATTTATCCTATCTTTAAATACCACAGTAATATCAAAACAGCAAAAAAAGTAGTAAACAACACCAGAATTGTTTACGGAGAAACACAACGCGGGAAAAACTTCGGGCACTTTGCCAGTCAAAGATCCACTATAAACTGTTGATAAAACTTACAGACTACCAACAAAGTTGACGACACAAGCTTTCTGATCTCTTGTTTGAAGTTTTAAGCAGCACTCCTGGAATGTGCACATCAACACAAATTCTGGCTCTTCTTTGTAAAGCAGTCCTCCTGGAATGAGCACACGAACTCGACTCCTGACTCTTTACACATTTTATCTCTTGTAGATCTTCCCAAGAACTTTTCGTTCTTCAAATTCTTCCTTGATCTTTTATGCAGCCAAGTTGACGAAATAATCTTGCAGCAAACCCATGTGAAGAAACCAATTCAGTGTTTTATTTGATGGCTTTGATGTTTTCAATGAAAGGAGCGCATAAGAATTGAAGGATTGAACTTTTTATCTTGTGTATGATGAATTCTCTCTTGAATAGAATGTGTTCAATCTATCGTTCGCAGAAAACACAGTACCTCTATTTATAGGTTGGACGAATTAGGTTGAATGAGCCAAAAAAGGGTCTCGAAAATCGAAATTAGGTATGGTCGAAAAACAATGTCACTTAAGCGAGAAGCATACTTCGCTCGAGCGATATGTGGCGAAGGTCAAGCGATGGTGTCTCTGTTACATCCGTTCGAGCATCACTCCAGCGAGCAGCTAGTCATAAACCGGCGTGAATCATTCTTGTTCCAAACATGAAACCCCGAACCCTAGGCAATACAATCAACTATGAAACTTTACAATTTAGTCCCTAAACTTTTATAATCGTTCAAGTTGATCCTTTTTGTTCACAGAATCACCAATACAGTATATAAACCTAACAAACTCCCTCTTTGACATTCCGTGAAAAAATCAAATACAGTACAAAAAACATACTATCAAAACTACCAAAGTCCAACTGAATCAACTAAATGTAGCTTCCGCTTTGTTCATCCTGTATCGTGAAATCAAAACTCACATATTCAGTGTAAAAGCACGTGATACAAGAAATAAGCAATAAAGTACTTAGAAGCACAATTGATTAAAAAAATAAGCTAGTTTGAGATACAAGATAACCAAAACACTACGATCATATTAATATCACAAAACATCAAAACTCAAACAGCTATGCATGAAATACAACACAAATGCAATGCACATGCTCCCCCTCAGTGCATGATATGCAATGCAAATGTAATGCACAAAACTATCTTACTGCAAATGCTCAAAGTGTTAAAACAGTAGGTTCATATATCTATGTCTCTCCCCAACGTCCCCTCAAAGACATAAGACATAAGTGTAAAAATCAATACAATGTATATCAAGTCAAATGTCAAAATGTATCTATGTCTCACCCCATCGACCCCTCAAGACATGAATAGTTGCTCATGCAAAATGATATAGCTTTCCCTTACAGTAAAAATCTCTCCCCCTTTTTGTCACCAATGTCGAAGGGATAAGCAAAATTTTAACAATGTATTAAGAATGCACAAAAGATCAAGAAAATTCCATAACTAGAGAAGGGCTACAAAGGGTTGAGAATACATTAAGAACCAGCCTGACTACTAGCTAACCAAAAATCTATTCCAACTACCGCACTATTCCTATCTATAGAGTAGGAGCATCATCTCTATCAAAGGCATCAGTATCGTCACTCTTGTATTCCCAATGCTCTCACATCCTGCACAAACGTCGCTGAACATTGACAACCTCACCGCCTAATACAGTAACCTCTGCCCCTTGTCTGGGTCACCTTGGCTACCAATCGAGCATGCTGACTAATCAAAGTCGACATCTGTACCATCAAAGACGCCATGGGATCAATGGAAGAAGAAGCACGAGGAACTGAGGTAGAAGACGATGTAGGATCAGTAGAAGTAGACGGGATAGAAGATGGATCAACAGAAGCTAGATCACCAACAAGATTAGCTGGGTCAACAGAAATAAAAGAAGAATAAGCATGCGATCGACTCTGTGAGATAGTAGTATGACCAATTTGTCGACCAATTCGACAAGAAGGACCCTCGGGAAAAGTGATACCAATGGTGGTGAACAAATGGTGTATCAGACAAGCCTATGGAAGACCTATCCTACGACCTAAAACTCAAAAAGTGCGAAGAATATGTTGGCAAAGGAACGAAGGAAGGTTAATCGAGTTACCATGAACAAGGGCGTAAAGAAATCTTGTCCAATCAGATGGAAAAGTAGAGGTATGAGCGACTGGCCACATGTTTGTACACACGATGCGCAATAGGACCTGTCTATCGGTCGGAAGCGATCCAGTGCGGATTGTAGTATAACCCCCTTCCAATAGGGTATCAAAAAGGGTTGAATAGACAATAGGATCAGAAGGACCGATCTCAGTAGACAGATATGGATAAATCGGGTGAAGAACCCTAGAAAGATGCAAAGACTCAGCCAAGACATCGGGTGAAAGCCGAAGAGTACGATCTCTAAGGAAGACTCGAAAAGACATATCGAAAACCTCATGAATGTTTGTGAAAAACTCCTGAATCAACATATTAGGTGGGAGAACTAACCCAATCAGTAAAGAATCCCAGCCCCGAGAAGTGAAAATCACAGCAATATCGGGGTATAAATCAAATAAAATAACTTCATGCTCAACGAGGACCAGACGATGTGAAAACTGGGAAGAAAAGACTTCATAGGCTGTAGAGGATAAGAAACGCGCTCGACTGTATGAGGTGGATCCACTGGACTGCTGAGCGGTGGTCCTTTCTCTCTAGGCGGCATCTGGAACATGATTGCAGAATAAACATGTCAAGAGATTCGACGAAAGAGGATATAGCCCACTCATCGCAGCCATGCAATCAAGCATGCACACAAAACTATGCAAATATGCCTCAAAGTACGCAAAACGATGCAAATCAGGATATGACATATAGAATAATGCAGAAATATGCCACATGCACGTAAGTAATGCAAACGTGTCAAATAGTACAATGCATAGATATAGTGCAATGACCGCGGTGTCATGTTCTCAAATCAAAACTTAAGTCAAATCAATTCCAAAATGACACGTGAATGCATAGAAGTGATTATGGAACGGTAAGTGACTTGTGTGTGCAAAAGGGAAGCCCAGAACACACAAACACGTCAGTGAAACATTTCATCGAACACCTTGGATGCAATGAAGATTCAAATCATTCAATGCACAATCCAACATACCCAATGTCCACACATCAATCTAACACCACAACAGGGAATCCATCATCTAATCCTATCCCATTCTCCATCAAGATCAACCAAGAGAAGCATCAAAGATAAAAAATAAGGGAATGCCATAGAACTCACGTGAAACCTTGAAAAACAACCAAAAATGAGTGATAAAGATGCAAACACAATCATAGCATAATCGGGTAGCCATAACAGCAAAGTTTAAAAGTTAAATTGACTTACAAACCAAGTAAATATTGAAATCCCCAAATTTTTGAGCAGGAATGAAAATTAGGGCAAAATTTATTTACCTTCCAAATTTGTGAAATTGAATGAAAAAAATGATGTAAATGGAGTCCCAACACGTTTCCCAAGCCTTGAAATGTGAGGAATTGCCAAAAGTTTATGAGTGAGGATCGAGTGTAGAGAGAAGAAGATGAAAAAATGAAAAAAAAGGGAGTAATCGCGCCTTATAAGCGACCGTAGCTCGAGCGAAAAGAATCTGAAAGAGTCGCTCTAGCAGTATTCAAGCGAAACTCAAGCGAAAGAACAAATGTCACAATAGTACCAAACTCTTGAAAAATACATTTTTAAGCACATGTTTCCAAAAATATCAAACATAGCACCTTTTTCAAAACTTTCAGACTTAGCACTACTCGATTTTTTTTAATATAACAATAACATGAAATTCAAGTTGATTGGTCACTCAACACTTCGATGATTTACATCAAGATGTAAACACAAATTAAGCATTACCAAACAGACTTTCCCACGTACTCAGTCAAGTTCAAGATGGAGTAAGGTGTATAAATGACTCATGTGTGAAATGTGTCACTACTTTCTTATGAAAACGACTCCAAACCTTAATATTGTGTGAAAGGACATGCCAAACATCCCTTGTTAGATAAGACAGATCCCTACAAATGAAAGTCAAACCCGAATAAATTTTAGGACCTTAAAAGAAGCTGTTGTTAAATGAAAAATTATTATTTTCTGCCCCTAAATGTGAGCATTGATAAATTTATTTTATACACTTATCTGAGCTCTTAAATGAGACATTTTGTGGTTCTTTTAATCAACTTATAGCCTAATCTATGATATAATGTGTTATTAGGTGACATTCAATGAATAGAACGGGAATTAAAGAAAAGAAGCAAAAAAATAGCAAAATCCAAAGTACGGGGATGAAATTGAATTAACTTAAAAGATTTGAGGGCTTGAAGAATATAATACATTAAATGGGCTTTTCATTTGGACTTTGAATTGGAATCAAATGCAATTGTCCTCTAATTGGACTTGAATCAAAAGAATTTAACTAGTTCCAATTATTTGATCTTGATGTTTTATTCAATTTTTCAGGAACATGATGTCGCGGAACTTTTAAACCAATATTGACCAAGGAACCAACGGAAGCTTTAAAAAAAGCTAGCCATTGAATTAAAAGTCATATCGGGGGAGTCTTTTCTTTATATTCTTCCCCACCCCTTTATATGCGAATTTAGAATTAAAGATATTGAGGACAATGTATAATTTAAGGTTGAGGGTGGAAAACACGAGTTTTCATATTTTTTAATATGTTTTTGTGTGCTTTTATTCATTTAGTAAAAAAAAAAACCTTGAAAAATTGAAAAAAATTTTAAAAAATTGAAATAAAATAAAAATATTTTGTTTTTGTGTGCTTGTGTGAGTTATTTGGCCTGGCGGACAATGATGAATATATTGAATCATGAATTGATCTATGAATGGTAAATAAGTTGCATGTTTAGATTAATTTCTACTTTTTCATGTGAAATTTGATATATATTGAGCACATAAATTAAGTTAAGCATTGTGTATGAATGAGTTGATTTCATAATTGAATAGATTGAAATAGTGGACCATAGATGTTAAACCCAAAACCACTAAATTTTAGATTCTTAGACCAAAACTAAAATAGGTTGGGAGAATTTTACTGTTGTAGGAAGATGTTGATATAAATAGGGATTTCATGTGTGAAATTAAAAATCTTGTATGGATTGTCTAAAGTCAATAGGATNGTTTGACTAACGTTAATTCGAATAAAGATATGAAATTAAATTAGTTAATAGGCTCAATGAGAACTCGAGAGGGGTAAATTGAATACAATAGAAGAATTCGACCGAACACTACTTTAGATTGTATGAATATTGATTTAAGGAATAAAGGTGATCAATATGTGAAGTTGTTCCGCCCTAAAAATCGTTATTATTTGAATTCTCGATCAATTGTGTTTATTTTCAATTCAATTTAATTTCACGTGTTTAAATTAAATAGTCTCAACAAATCCATAATTTTATTTATTTGCATCAAATACGGGTTAGAAATAGTAAATTGAGAACGAAAGAACAGTCCTCATGGAAACGATAATCCGGACTCAAAATGTCCACTTTTTTACTTATTACGATATCGTACACTTGCGATAACTTGTTGCATTTTTTATATCGCAAGTGTACGGTATTGTAACAACTAATATAGTGGACCTTTTGAGTCTTTCTAGTTTAGATTTTCCCCAAGAACTCCTCGTCCTTCAAATTCTTCCTTGATCTTCTATGCCGCCAAGTTGACGAAACAATCTTTCAGCAAACCCAAGTGAAGAAACCAATTCAGTGTTTGATTTGATAGCTTTGATGTTGTCAATGAAAGGAACGCATATTAATTGAAAGATTGAACTTTTTATCTTGTGTAGGATGAATTTTCTCTTGAGTAGAATGTGTTCAATTTCTCGTTCGCATAAAATGCAGCGCCTTTATTTATAGGTTGGATGAATTAGGTTGAATGGGCCAAGAAAAAAGTCTCGAAAATCGAAATTAGGTCTGACCGAAAAACAACGTCGCTCGAGCGAGAAGCATACTTCGCTCGAGCGAAGGGCAAGTCGTTCGTGCGACATGTAGGCGAAGGTCAAGTGATGGTGCCTCTGTTACATCCGCTCGAGCATTACTCTGGCGAGCAGCTAGCGAAAGCTCGGTGTGAATCATTCTTGTTCCAAACATGAAACCCCGAACCTTAGGCAATCCTACCAACTATAAAATTTTACAATTTAGTCCCTAAAAATAATCGTTCAAGTTGGTCCTTTTTGTTCACAGAATTGTCAATACAATATATAAACCTAACAAATAGTATCAAGAAAAGGGGAGGAGAGTCCCCTAAGAGTTACCATATGCGGTTTAAAGCTAAAATGCTTGCTTGTGAAATTACTTTGGATGAAGAAGCAAGAAATGACCTGTGGAATGGCTTACTGATGAACACATTCTTCTAGCTAGAATCCACTAAAAGGTATCAATATTCCTTCTCCCAATTAATAGATCCTATATTGAATGAGATCCAGATAGAGGACATCCTAGAGAATTGAAGGACGATGAGGTAAAATCTTGTCGAAGACACATGCTTGCATCTGGATTATCTAGATCATAGAATCGTAGCTCGAAAGAGACTTAGAGCATGGTACATGCATTTGCCCCATCATCCGCATGGAATATCGATCAATCTTACTTACCTCCTAAAAGACAGAAAGCAAAATTCTGCAAAATCCACTATACCACATGACATGATACAGATGAGAGCCATGAAGTGCTAAAAAAGGCCAAGATGCGGAGTGAGCAGAGAAGTATATGGTCACACTAGGATATCAAAGCCCTAATATTCATTATGGAAGGCTTGCACAAGGTCATCGCACACATTGGTTAGTGGTGTGAACTCCCAACCCCCGTAGAGAGATTAATTTCATAATTAATGGCCTTTATGTAGGAAAAGGTATGAAGGGTCTATACAATGCCCAAAGACCCAAGAAGCACATACTCAAAGATTTCAGGATCTGAGGTAATCCTAAAAGCTGCATCTCTTTCAATTATATTTGGTAATGATGTAAGAAATCAAGTATCCCCTGGCCAAGGCATTAGGGAAGCAAGCCGGAGTGACAAAATGATGGCCTTAATCATCCTTCAAAAAGTAAGCTCCTTATTTATCTAAAATTTTTTTGATCCAATGAAGGGTTAGCACCCAAGGGCACCAATGACGAAACATCATGAAGGATGTTGCCAAAATAAAAGGATTTGATTCCAAATGAACAAATTGTCTTTGTAATAGAGATGGAAAAGAGAAAGAAATATGTACGTAAAGATCATTATATAGGAAAGCAAGTATCCGATAAAGGGTAAGCTGAAAAAACCTACCCATCAGTAAAGATAGCTTAACAAGTACTAGGGGAACCATTAGCAATGAAAACAAATGGAGAAAGTACTGCACCGGGAAAAAGGTAGTAAGAATGGGAATTGATAGCAAAACGCGAGGCCAATCACACCAACAAGGGCTATCATGTCCCAGATAGCTAAAGAATGAGTCTAACTCTCCAAAGAAATTCCCATTAAAGGTGAAGTCTATCCAACCAAATGAATCTAAACCCAAAATGAGTTCTATCCTGTCGAAGGACTTTTAACTAAAGGTCAGGATTACCCTGCAAAAGAAATTTGGAGACTAATTTTCACCCGAAAAAATTATTATCAAAAAAGACATTGTAAATAGTGTGAGAATTACTGATTTATGAAAATAGCCACGCCAAGGAAAAGGATAATCATCTGCATCCCCATATGTTTTTACAACAATGTAATGAAGTTTTACTTAGAAAACAATATTGTCAAAATGAAAAGTCAACATTAGAATGATAGATTCTTTTGCTGATATAAACATATTATAAATGCCTCTAAGCGAAGCATAACTAAAATGGCAAACAAGTAAGACAGTGCCATCTCAAAGAATTTCAAATGAATAAATTCATAAACAACGATATTTAACTAGTAAAATTGCTAAGAAAGAGCAGTTTTAGACAAACAAGGAATGAAGCTTCCCTATCGCTGCACAACAAAACAAAAATAAGCTATTCTAATTAACCAAGGACTAAAGATTCCTAGAAGGTAGATTAGCCTGGTTAAGATGAGCTTCACTCCTTGAGGGCACCATCGCTTATGAAAAAATAGGAATACAAGTGTCAAGAGGCTTATAAATAGCCACATTCCCATTTGGGAATAACCGGGAGTCCACAGGTTAAGAAAAATCAGTAGGAATGAATGGAGTGTCTAATGTCCCAGAGCCCAACAGACGAACCTTAGGAGAAATAGTGTCTGAGACATCATCTTCGTGAGCTTCCAAGAAGTCTGTATTCCATTCAGGGTGATTTGATAATATTAAGCACTTTATTTTCCCATCATGCATAGTATCCTCAACTTGTTTTACCTTGCGAGCAATTGCTTCAGAGAGAGTAGACTTCGCAATAGTTAATTTTGTCTCAGTATCTTTCAATCTATCATGAAGCATGGTGTGGGGAATTTGAGGATGTGATGTGGCGCGATATGAAGTATAGATCGTACAAACAAATAAGTAAGGACTAGATTTAAAAAGACAAACAAACAAGAAGATGAAATTGGTAGAGGAACCGAATATTTTATTAACAACCAATGGAGAGTAAAATACAACTTCTACAACTTCAGGTCTATTAAATTGAATAAATAGTCTTCTATTTATATGAGACAAGTCTAAACCCTAGACATAACCTAAAATATGATATTATGTCAAAAATTGCGTAAAACCAAAAAAGAAGGAAACAAAACAGCGGTCTGTCGCTCGAGCGATAAGCGGACGAAAGCTTGTTTCGCCCGAGTGACAACTCAGTGATAGGCGTGTGAGGGACTTACTGTTCCAATTTTTCTCCTCTCGCTTGAGCTTTGCTCGAGCATCCTCCAACACCGTCAATTCGTCTTTTTTCTTTCTTGGACCCTATTTTAACATCTTCAAGCTCGATACTCCAAACGCGAAACCTTAGACCCAATTTGGACTGGAGACACAAAACCCAACAAACTCCATCTTAACACAAATTTCGGTGCAACGAACGAATCTCCAAAATTTGTCCACCTGGAAAAATAAGTCTGACTGCAGCAAAGCACACCGAACTCTTCAACTTGAACCAAATCTCTCCAACATTCAAAAAATACTATTTCTCTTCCACCATATCCAAACACGGATACAATTGAACCCAACCTCAGGGTTCCTAAAATTCACAACGAATTCAAAATTTACCAAATAGGGTCGAAGCACACCCTATAGTAGAATTACCATTAAATACTTTAACTGAAAGCCCTTGGTTAGTCTCGTCACCTTCAATAACTCAAAAAGCATGCACATTCAGATCAGCATCCCCGTACCTATTTTCCATGGATCTCTCCCTAGCCGTTGAATACAATGGAACCGCAGACTGTGGTGGCAAAGCAGAATTACCCATATTCCTCGAACTCGATAGAATAGTATTCTTCAAAATAGACCCAAAGCCAACTCCAAATAGTACTGTACCAAACTGTATATCCACCACGGTACATAATCTATGCTGATATGTTTTCACTGATTCTGCCCAACCTTCCAAGATCTATAACTGAGACTTTCTCCACCCCTCCAATATAACACGGGCATCCTTCCGGACCATCAAATCTCCACATGTACTAGAGAACGTGTAACCTCTTGATTCCAGGGTACTCAACGAGATGATATTCTTCTTCAAGTTTGGAACATATCGAACCTGACCAAGTGTTCTGATTATTCCATCCACCAACTTCAATCTGACTCTCCCAATACCAGCTACCCCATAAGATTCGTTGTTTCCCATAACAACGATGTCTTGCATTATCGTTTCATATGATTCAAACAAATCTCTATTGGGACTCATATGAAACACACTAACTGTATCCAAAATCCACTCCTCCTGAGGTTTGGATTCCACATCAGAAATAGTCAAAAGATCTTCCTCACTTACAAAGTTCTTTGCGATATCTACTTCACCTGAAGTCTCTGATTGCCTCCAACGATTTGCAGTTGAATTATCCTTACAATGCAACTTCTCGCAATCCCTTTTGATGTGTCATTTCTTCTTGCAGTAAAAACAGACCTTATTATTGAAATCTACCATCGACTTGCCCCTTCGCTGATCACCACAAACCACAAGAGATTCATCATCTCGGGACTAGCTCCAACCAGATGCTTCATCTTTTCTTTTGAGAAAAAGGTATCAAACACGTCTTCAATGGTGACTATTACGACTGTATAGAATAGTGTCCCTAAACGACGAAAACGAACTAGGCAGCGAGCATAGCAGAATTAAGGCCAAGTCATCTTCATCATATTTTACCTCTAACATCTCTTGATTAGCGACAATTTCCTTAAACACAGCCAGATGACCTTCCATTGATCGGCATTTTGCCATACGATGAGAATAAAGCCTCTACTTCAGATGCAATTTGCTAGTCAAACTTTTGGTCATGCACAATTGCTCCAGTTTCAACCATAATGCAACTATTGTCTTCTCCTTTAAGACGTCCTAATGAATATTGTTAGATAGATGAAGACGAATATGCGAAAGTGCCTTGCAATCATTCCGTTGCTTCTCCTCTGTTGTCTAAATTGCGGGAATCTTATCAAATTCCAACCAAGCATCATCCAAGTCCATATGCGCTAATATAGTTCTCATCTTCACTTGCCACAATGAAAGTCTTGTAATACGATCCAACAGCGGAATATCATACTTCATGGTAGCCATCGATACCCAAAACCTCAAAAAATCAAATCTTTGCTATGCGGAACTGCTAAACCTGGGCTCTGATACCACTTGTGAGGAATTTGAGGATGTGATGTGGCGTGATATGAAGTATAGATCACACAAATAAATAAGGACAAGATTTAAAAGGAAAAACAAATAAGAAGATGAAATTGGCAGAGAAATCGAATATTTTGTTAACAACCAATGGAGAGTAAAACATAACTTACGCAACTTCAGGTCCATTAAACTGAATGAAGAGTCTTCTATTTATAGGAGACAAGTAACCCTAAATTTAACCTAAAATATGGAAACTAGGTCAAAAATTGCGTAAAATCGAAAAAGAAGGAAACAAAACAGCGGCCCATCGCTCGAGCAATAAGTGGGCGACAGTTTGTCGCTCGAGCGATAGTTCAGTGATAAGCGGGCGAGAGACTTACAGTTCCAATTTTTCTCCTCTCGACGTCAATCCGTCTTTTTTTCCTTCTCGAGCCCTATTTTGACATCTTCAAACCAAATATTCCAAGGACTGAATTTAGGTCACAAAACCCAACAAATGGTCACTGCATTCCTTGTGCTATCAAGTTCTATAAGGCAACTTCATGCTTAGACTTAGTCATCTGCTCTAAGACGCTAAGTGTTATGCTCATACCTTAAATATAGGCTGTGTGCTCTTCCTTGGCCAAGTCTTGGTCCAAGGAGATCTTCTTCGAACGATCGAACCAGCCACGAAGGAACCCTTCTTCGTGTCAAAAGCTTCAGCACTTTTACTTATCTCCTTCTATTTATCCCATTCACCGTCAACCTCTAATAGCTTTTTTTTTTTACGAGTATTGCATCTCTTCGCCAAAAAAACTAGCTTTCTTCTCCGGGCAAAGTCATTCAATAAAAAAAATTGAGTTGGTCTATTTGTTTTAATTATGTCTCCAATAGAACTTTTTATGGATATAAGAAAAAGCGTAAATTCATCGTATGGCTAAAGTCAGATTAGTACTCGTTTAAGTTGCTACCGTACAAATATATAAAATTTAATTATTATTAGTCATATACATTTTAGATCAAGACCCTATTTGGTTCCGATTAAAATATATATTTTAATCTAAGTCGAAATTAATAATCAATTTTAACCACATATTTCATAGGTTCCACAACTTTTCAACCATATATTTCATCAACTTTTATAAAAATTTACTAAAAATCTGATTTTAATTCCTACAAAACATACATCAAATATACTTCTATCCTTATTTAATTGTTTGCTTGATTCATACTACAAAAGTTGATGTAATCTAGGAATTTTGATGGACAGTCTATTTGTTGATGTTTGATGAGTTTTTGAAGGATGAAATTGATGTTAAAGTATAGTTGGATGAACAAATTTGATTTTCCAAATAGTTAAAGGATGAAATTGATGTTAAAATATAGTTGGATGGCCAATTTAGAACTTCTTAATAGTTGAAGGATGAAAATGATGTTAAAATATAGTTGGATGACTGAATTCATATTTTTATTAGTTGAAAAATGAAATAGCTATTCAACTATATTTTGATGACCAAATTCTAATGTCCTAATAATTTAAGAATGAAATTGATGTTATAGTAGTAATAGTATAGTGGGGTGACCAAATTCGAACTTCCTGATAGTTGAAGGAGAAAATTAATGTTAATATAGTTAGATGACCAAATTTGAAAGATCGACATGAGAGTTCAATTACATTACATTACCAAAATCCATGTTCTTAATAGTCAAGGATGAAATTGATTTTAAATTATAATAGGACCAAACTTCCTAATAGTTGAAGGATGAAATTGATGTTAAAAAAATAGTTGGATGACCAAATTTCTTTTCCTAAAAGTTGAATGGTGAAATTGCTGTTAAACTATGTTGGATGACCAACTATGTTGGATGACCAACTTCACACTTTCTAAAACTTGAAGAATGAAATTGATGTGAAACTATAGTTGGATGACCAAAATTGGGTTTTATTAATAGTTAAAGGATGAAATTGATTTTAAAATATAATAAGACAACCAAATACAAACATCCTAAAAAGTGAAGGATGAAATTGATGTTTAAGTATAGTTAGTTGAATGAAATTCGTTTTACCTAATAGTTGAAGGATGAAAATGACGTAACTTTATAGATGGAGGACATTATTCTTATTTCCTTATAGATGTAGAGTGAAATTGAAGTTGAAAATTGTTGGAAGAACGCATTTTAGTTTCGGAATATTATGCTAACCAAATTATAAGGAAATAGTAATCTGGTCATCCAGGTATTACACATTGGCAGATTAATCCTCCAACTATACTGAAGCTATAAATGGTCATTCTACTATTTAGTATCACTAGTTCTATCCTCCAACTTTCAAGAAATTCTGAAATGGTCATTCAACTATGAGGAAATGGTTATTTGGTCCATCATCTGCTAAGAAGTATCATATAGGTTCTCCAGCTATAGGAAGCTTTATATTAGTCATGTAAATATTGAGTATCAAAAATTAAGGCAATCCAACTATAATGAAATAGCAATTTGGATATCAACTATTGGTTATCACCAATTAAGTCCTCTGACCAATAGAAATTAGCAAATTGGTCATCCAACTGTGTAGAATAGCAAATCAGTCTTCTAACTATTTAAAAAAGTAAATGAGTCCTCCATTTAAATCCTTTGACTATTAATTAACAGTAATTGGTCATCCAGCTATTTATGAATAGCTGTGAAGTCTTCCAACTATAAAGAAATAGAAAACGAGTCCAACTACTATTAGAAAATAGTGATTTGTTCGTCTAACTATTTGAAAATATTATTCTAGCGCTTCAACTTCTTTTTCTTTACTCTATAGTCGTATCTACTGTGATAAAAAACGATCTTAGTTCAGTTTGAGAAAATGCATTTTTTAAAGTAAAATGAGACTTTCGAAAATAGAACTCTAGCACATTTCTAAGTAAATAATAAATTGGTTATCCAACTATAATAAAATAGAAATTTCATCATCTGATAATAGAAAAGAAATTTTGATCATAAAACTATTTTAGATTACAAATTAGTCCTCTAATTTTTGAGAAGCAACATTTCATCATCCAACTAGTACATACAACAATTTAGTCCTCTACTAATTAGAAAAGAGTTTTGTTCATCCACCTATTATGTAACAACAAATTCATCCTCCAACTATAAGAAAACAACAATTTTAACAACTGTTTCAGTAACAACAATTAAATCCTCCAAATAAATTTAGTTATCCAATAGAAATTTAGACCTTTAACTATTGTAAGTAAGGGTGGGCAAAATCCGATCGAACCCGCGAAAACCACCCAACCCTATCGGTTTAGTCTTTTTGTTTTTGTTTTTTTTTTTTTTTTACATGGGTTGGGTGGGTTGGCTGTGTAAGTGGATTGGGTCGGGTCGGGTTATGAGTTAACTCATAAAAACCTAATAAACTCACCTAATTCAACTGACCTACTTTAAAAAAGAAAAAGAAAAAGAAATAAAATAAAATGTCTAAAAAGTAAAAGGAACCTAAAAATTACGAATGGATAGTCTAATTGTAATTACCTTGGTGCATTTCAGAGGAGGAGCTCACTGTCATTCCCACAAGAAATGTAGTACAAGTTTTTTATGTTAATGAGGATTGAATAAGATAATAGATAATTTTGTTTATTTATTTACTTGTTATTTAATCTTGTCTATTCGAATTTAGTATAATAGAAAATTGGATGACTTTAATATTTGTTGATAAGTTGTCCCAAACTGACAAACCCAACTCAACCCAACCGATACTTGATTGGGTTGGGTTTCAACCTTTACACGAGTTGTGTTGGATTAAATTTTGATCAAATCGATCATGTTGAATTGAATTTGGGTTGAGGCAAAAACCAACGCGACCCGATCCAACCCGTACCCACCCCTAATGATGAGAAGTAATTTCTTGCCCAATCATTGGAAGCTATCTTCACTAGCACAAGGATCTTCTCATAGTAACCTCATGACGATAGCTTGACAATGAGTTTACGAAGGCTTGTCTTGGAACTACTAGAAAACAATAATTTGATAATCTAATTACTATGAAACAACGAGTTATTCCTTTATCTTTTATAAAATTGTGATCTAACCAACTAACGATTCAGAAACAGCAATTAAATCATCATCCAAGTGTTACTTAATGGCAATTTAGTCCTCTTAACTTTTATGAAACAACAATTTTGTCATCCAACTACTATGAAATAGCAAATCCATCTTCAAACTATTAGATAACGACAATTTGGACATCATCAAACTACTAGAAAAAAATATTTAGGTCATCCAACAATTATGAAACATAAATTAAGTCATTTATCTATTAAACAAAGCAATTTAATCCTCTGACTATTATATTACAATATCTAACTATTATGAAACAAAAATCTAGTCCTCAAACTCTTAGGAAACAATAATTTTGTCCACCAATTACTGCAAGCCAAGGTCACCGTTTTTTGCCTCCCAATGAAAAATTATTGTAGCTTGACATGATTAGGTTGATTATCCACTTCAATGTTTGCCTATAAAAGGAGGTCATTTCCTTCCAAGGGATAAGAAGAATCCTACCCAAGTATCATAGGCTCAACTCTTACCTTGCTCTATGCCGAACTCACCGAATCAATGAAAATCATGTTCTTCTTTTAATCTTAAGTTGAATTAGACAGTGTCACATCATTTTCAAACATGAGCACATGAGAATCGGACCCAAAAGTCATTCAAAGTAAAATAAATGCCATTAAAAGATTTAAAAAAGTATAAAGAGTGAAGGACTAAAATGATGAAATTAATATGATAAAGGACTAGAAACAAATGTTTTGAGAAAAAAAAAATATGAAAAAGAGAACAAATGTTTCTTAACCAAAAGAAACGAGAGAACAACAATATGTCATATCATTGTTTAACCATACCTATTTAATATTCGGCGTCATTATCCATTATTTAATATTCACCGTCATTATCCATTTGGTGAGTTAGTCGTGTAAAAGGCGCAACTAATTTTTCCAATTACTTCTTTATATCAAATATTATTCATAACAATATTAATAAGATAAATATTTTAAGAAAACATTTTAAAAAAGAAACTTAAAAAAAAAAAAAAGCTCTTTTTGAGATTACCTACAATGTAGGTCACTTCAAAAATACCTCGAGAAAAAGCAAGTTGGGTCATTTGCTTTGAAGCAAAACTACCCTCCTATTCAAAACTACCTTCTTTCTCGCGCAGTCTCTTGCAACTTCCAAAATAGTAAGGGTGTTTCGCGCGAGTTGTCGCTAACAATTAAAAAGGGTTCAGACGATTGTGTAACGAACATACCTCTTAAGACAAAATCTCAAAAATAGGTGTTTTATTTGGCGAATATTTACAAGTCGAAAATAAACAGAATACCTCAAAGGGGCGCAAGCACACGAGTACTAAAAGAAGTGTTTTAAAGTTAAATTAAGAAATTGAAATTACATATTCTCTGTTGAGAGTGTTTGATTCGGGGTCTCATCTTTTATATCTTCTCTTCTTTTTTATATTAGTTTGATAGTTTCTTTGGGAAAAACTGATTGGAAACTGGTTGGTGCTCTATAACTACCCACTTTTTTATGATGACTGATTTGTCGTGAAACTGCCATCCTAACTGTTGTTACTCTTGTTGTTCAACCTCCACAACTGGGATCCTTGGATCGTGGGGTGTGATGGGATTGCTCGATAACCGCTTCAATAACTGCTGTTCTGGATGACCACGATATTTCATGTTTGCTAAGATCCTGGGCGACTCGAAGGTTTGGACGAGAACGGGCTCATTCATTCTGGGCGACCGTATGGCACTCCATTTGCTCAGATTCTGGGCGTCTTGCAAGATTGAGTGATGACGTTACTTTGTTATTGGGCCTCCAATTGCATTCATCAATGGTCCTATTTGGGTCTTTGTCCTAGACTTTCCCAATTGGGTTTCATTCCTTGGGCTATTTAATTTGGGTTACACTTTTTGTATGTTAACAATTACCCTCCAGTATGGCAAAATTAATATCAATTATTAACTTTTACCATATTCTTACTTTGTATTTTCCGGCAATATTTGAAATTCCCAAGAATTTCAATCATTATTTCCTTCTATAACTTGAAAAAGGTGCAATATTGCAAACACCTATAAACCCAAAAGACACGCCACTTCATCGCACCATTACCTTCACGTCTATAAATCGCGCGTTCTATAAAGATCCCTGTTCATTGTCTTGCTTCTTCACTACGCTTCTCAAGAACCTTTCACAATGTCTGTATTTCGTATCAAATGGCA
>CAIGRB010027639.1:7521-18737 GCA_903798255.1 Fraxinus quadrangulata
AAAAAAAAAAAAAAACAATTTTTCTCAAAACAACAAATCATAAAATTTTAATTTTGTCGATCGAACGGATCACAAATTTGTTTATTACGATATTATAAAAAATGAACTCAAAGAATTTGTTAATACAATTTGTCCACCGAAGAGAAAATCGCAACACAACCTCAAGTTAATATGACAATTTTTCCATAGACGAATCTTGGAAAATTTGCACCGAATGTCCTAAACCTTTTAAAATAGTGTATATAGCACCCTGAAATTTTAAATCATAGCCGACTCAAACATTTAAATTTGCGCGCTAGAAAGATTCTTGGATGGTTTCCATCCAAAAATTCATTATTTCTCAAAAGTCAAGTGACCATAACTTGACCAATTTTAAAAAAAAAAGTAATGCTATTCGTAGTAAAGACTATTGATAGTTATTCTACGAGCATACATATGACAGTTTGTTATTTAGTACATTAATATGATAATTTTTTATTACATTATGTATCAAATAATAAATTGTCATGTGTATACCATGTAGGACAACTGTCGATAGTTTTTACTATAAATAGCATTATTCTTTTAAAAATAGCAAAATGGTCTGTTATGTTTAATTAATTAAAATACGGTCAATTTGCATCAAAGATCCCGACCTTTAAAATTGTACAGTTCGATCTCAAACATTTAATAAGTGTGTACTGGAAGGACCTTATACGGTATCTATCCAAAAATCTATTACTTGACCAAAAGTAAAATATCTGATCTTAATTTGACCAAATTAAAAAAACAAAAACAAAAACAAAATCAAAATGGTCTCTTAAAAAGGACAAAATTGTCTTATATTATAATGAAGGAGTGGAGCACTGAAATTTGTAACTTAATAAATTCAACAATTATAAAGTACAAGTAGAGATGGAGAGTCAAGCATATTCTCTATTTTCAAACGTTATAATATAGAATCCATTGAAATTTGATTTCAAGTATCCGCTCTAAAAAATAAAGAGCATCTCAAAGAGACTTTATATTTTTAAAGAGCATATTTTACAATTTAGAGATTATTTATAAATTTAGGAAGTAAAAACTTTCAAGTACTTTAGTAGACTCTTTATTTTTAACATTTAATTTTATTACTTCTAAAAAAATATTTATTACTTTTTCCTATATTTTATTTTTACTAGTTTCCTTCCAAATTATTATATTATTTTTCTTCAAATTTGAAGAGTTAAACTTATTCTCTATAATTAAATGCATTTAAATTATTTCAATTTTCAATGAAAAAAATACTCCATACGTCTCATTTATATATATTGATTTTGTTTTTCACACGGATTAAGAAATCTTATTTAATGTTATTGAAAAAACATTTTTTGCTAAAAAACATTCGTAGTTTACCCTTATTTATATTTGTACAATTTCAATATTAAGTGGGGAAAGTTGGTTATAACTAGACAAATTAAATAACGGTATATTAGTAAACGAACAAAATAAAGCATTTTCAATAAAGATACATAATTGTATAATTGAGATATGAAAATAAAAAAAAAATCAACATATATAAATGAGACAAAAAAAGTAATATAATAATTTGGAGAGTCAACTTCACTTTCTATTTTAAAATGTTAATTTGAAGAGTCTTTTAGGACATAATTGTAAGGAATGACAATTTAAATAGAGATTATTTCATGTTTAAAAAACCTCTTTGAGATGCTCTTACATTAAAAAATTATTTTAAAAATACTCTTTAGTCTTCACAATAGTGCTTTACTCTTTTTAAAATTTAAACCGATTTATAATTTTTCTATAAATAGTCTCCATCATCAATTATTAATTTTTAATCTATTTATAGTTTAAATTGATTATAAACCACTAGAGATGTCAAATAAGTCGAGCGGCTCATTTGCTCTGGCTCGTCATTTCAGAGCTGCGAGTGTGCTCGACGAGCCTTGCTCAGCTCGTGGGTGAGTGAAAAATTTTAAAATTTTTTTAAAAAAAAAACGTGTCGGCTCGACCCATTGCCATGACTATAAAGCACTTTCATACATGCTTTGACTCTCTTAAAGTTATTTTCACCCTCTTAATCTGTTTCTATATTTTCTACCTTGATGGTTATACTTGTGATAGTGAACGAGCATGTAACCGTTGTTAAATATGAATTCAATCATGTTTAGCGTACAATCATGGATTACAATTTGGTGACAACATGTCACGTGGTATTCATTCATTGGACAATTTTCACATTAACTTATTTTTGCAGCCACCTTTTTTTTTTTAGCAAAGACACATATTGTCATCCAAATTGTCGTTCATAGTTGTACAATAGATTAATCCATGTAAAAATGCATAGGTACAAGGTACAATCGGTCTGTCAAACTTTTGACCAGTAGAGTGTGGTAACCACTATCTAGTGAGAAAAATCTCCATATAACTGACTACAAAGTCACTCCAAATGTTCACATAATGCAATTTTTATAAAAGGTAAAAAGTACATATGTCTAGACAGCAAGCTTATAAGAGAATCATTAACTAAAAATGTCGTAAAAAGAACCATAATAACTAAATTTTAATGTTAAACACCAAGAATGGATAAAAGATCATAACTATGGTCTGTAGGATCAGAAAGAAATACAAAAGGCAATTACTGTGCCCTGTGTAGCAAGCCTCAACAAAATTCGAAAAACCCAGCTGTACAATCCTCAACCTGAACTAAAAACTTACATCAACAGCCAGCATCACGAGGTCCTCCAGCAATTAAAACCACATGGTTCGGGAAAAATCTCAATTGATTATGACCATTCCACAGCATACTAAGAACTGCAATATTTTCATTCTTTTTTGATGCAGTGTGCATCGGTAGCATGCTGAGTACATTGATGATAGCCCACGCTGTGAAGAAATTCCCGGATCTCTTTGGCACTGCTGTTGCTCGCTTGCAACAAACGTTCGTCTTCTTCATATATTAAGTAAGGGGCTTCACCTTTCTTTCTTGACAGCAACTTTGTAGCTCCCTTAAGCACGTGATACTCCCAGCCTTGAACGTCTATTTTAAGCAAGAGAATGGGCTCTGACTCCTTTATCACTTCATCGAGGGGAATAGATCTGACTTGAAGTGCAATCTCTTCGTTGGACTTAAAAGCCATTTTTGCACCAACAGATGAAACAGCACTATTGTCTAGCCGACCAACCAACTAGTAATGACATCCAAACAAATTCAAGTTATATCCAGAACAGCAAACAACTTACTTTAACAAAAGATATTGTGGTAAATATCTTTAGTGTGGCAAAGCTTTTCACTTATCATCAATTCAAATGAAAAACATTGGTTCCTTGGAAAGTAAATGGACGCATTGGAAGGTATTAAGAAAGAAAATGAGTCTAAAATATTAATTCTTATATGGGCAAGTCATATCTGTATTTCATACCAAATATGCAATAAAAGCACTAGGTCATACTGTCGAACTTAAGTGTGTCAATCACGAAGAAAGATGACATACAATTAAATTTACAAGATACAGCTAGAGCATCAAATATCAAGAAAAGGATGAAAGAGAGAGAGAGAGGGAAAAGGAAAGAGGAATCTAAATTGTGGAATGTTAAACATGGTGCTCGTCAGGTAAACTGACGAGTAATAATGCAACATTTTCAAAATTAATGAATTACACAAATAATAGTGCAAATCATCAATAAATAAAGCTAGACAGCAAAATCAAATTTCCAAGATGAAAAACATCTTCATAATCAACTTTGGAGGCAATTGAATATAATTAAATCGATAAGCCGAAAGGAAGATGAAGAAAGAATGATGAATAATTAATGTAGGAAGATGCAACCACTTTCCCCAAAATGTATATCTGATAGGAAAAGTGGTATTTAACCCTTTATCACTCACGATTAAACCCTTATGAAATAGGCCTATCCCCATGTTCACTGATGCTCTGCAGCAATACTCTCTTCTATATTTATTATTTATTCTCAAGGAAGCCACTGTTTGTCTCCCATTATGAGAGAAATAATAGAGTTTTGAATAATAATTTCTGGAAAATTTGTGGTTAAAATTTAAAGAAACTTTATTGGTTTGTGTGTAGAATATTTTATTGTGTGAATGTGTGATGAAGAAATGATACTGTAGCAAACAATTTAATTTTTAAAGGATGACAAACACAGTAGAAAAAACATATTTGAAACGCAATCTTGGAGACAAAAAAAATTTTAAAGGCAAAAAAATTAAGAGAGGAAGCAAGTGGTGATAACATCATATGTGTTCTTCAGCTTATTGCCAGTGATTCCATGAACTCGATAGAACATGGTCAGTGAAATTGATTATTGGGGAAACACACCAGTAAGTTTTATCACAAAGACAACTATTCAGAAGTCCTTAATTGAATATTATATGTGGACCCGCTAGCCTCATCAAATTACTGCTATTTTTATGGATGCATTTTTAAGTTTTAACCAATAGATGATTTAAAGTTACAACCAAGAATCATACGTGTTCATAGTAATTGAAGATTAACAGAAATAAAAAGCTCTGTTTACACAGTGGATGCAAACGAAACCGCAGAATTTATATGATAAAACATGTATTGAACTCTGATAGACCTCCTATCCGTTTCACATATGTGAGAAGGAATAAAGGGGTTGCCAAATCATCAGAAGTTAGTTAGATAAGGGTAAAAATGTAATAGTGCTATGGTAGGAATTGTGAATAAAGTGGGAGGGAACGGGAGGGTTGGGGGTATTTGAGATTTTTACTGTACTTCTGTCAGAAGGGGTGGGGAGAGACCAGGCCTCTCTAATAGCCTGGGATTGTTATCCATTTTTGTTGAGTTCAATCTTCGAATATAAAATCATTGGTTATTCCATTGTGCATCTGTTAAGGTTCCCATTCTTCATTACAGTAGATTATTGATTTGCTTAGTTGAGGTCTATTGTGACATTTGAAAGGCAGCAGCAGCAGGAGGTCAGGTTTCTATCAAATTGGTATCAGAGCATTGAAGTTCTGGGACGATGACGATCGCCGAACGGATGGGGCAACTGGAAACGAGGTTTGATGGGATGCAAGATGAGATTGGGGTGATGAAGTCGGAGATTCAGAAAGATTTAGCGGGGTTAATGGAGAAATTCGAACTGGTGGTGGCGAAGTTGAGCGAACAAGAGAGAGACAGGAAGGAAAAAGGGGGTGCACCAAATTCAGTGGCTCCGTCTGTGAGCTATGATGTTCCGATAAAAAATCAGGAGTTGGGGGGAAGTTCCGGAGGGGGTACAAACCGTGAGGATCTGGGAAGAGGGGACCATCGAGACCGACGATTGGAAATGCCGGTTTTCAATGGCGAAGCGCCTGATGCGTGGATTTTTCGGGCGGAAAGGTACTTCACAATCAATCAATTCTCCAACTGGGAGAAGATCGAGGCTGCCGCGGTTTGTTTTGAAGGAGAGGCCCTTGCTTGGTATCAATGGGAAATTGGACGGCAACCATTGGTGAGGTGGGAGGACCTAAAAATGTTGCTGTTAAAGAGATTCCGTCCATCGCAAGAGGGCAACGTGTTGGAGAAATTGTTGGCGCTGAGGCAGGAGAGTACGGTGAGGGATTATCGACGGTGGTTTGAATTGTTGTCTGCACCGTTGCCGGAGGTTCCAGAAGCAGTTTTGGAAGGGAATTTTATAAACGGGCTGAAACCTGAAATCAGGGCAGAAGTGAGGATGATGAGGCCACAAGGGTTGGGCCAAATCATGGAGCTGGCCCAAAGGGTTGAGGACAGAAATGAATCACTAAAACAGGCCCAAGTCTCCGTCGGCCCATTTCGAACCAAGCCCATAGTTACCACCAGCCCAATTGGAAACAGCCCAAGGTACCCAACCTTATATCCAAAAGGGGCTACGTTCCTACCACAACTAGGTCAGAACATTCAAGCGGCGACGGCGAAACCTCACTCCGTCGCCATTCCGCCGCCGGCGAAGGGCGACAAGGCGGCGCCACCCTTCAAACGACTGACCGACGGCGAGCTCCAGCTGAGGCGCGAAAGGGGCCTGTGTTTTCGCTGCGACGAGCGGTTCACGCCGGGGCACAGATGCAAAAATAAGGAGCTACAGGTGCTTCTAGTGCAAGAAGAGGAAGTGGGAGAACCTGTGGAAGGGTTGGAAGAAGAGGATGAACGGCTATTAGAAGAAACAGTGGAGTTGTCCATTAAGTCAGTGGTGGGCCTAACGGCTCCTAAAACTATGAAGTTGCGAGGGGTGATACTTGGGAAATCCGTGATAGTCCTTATAGATTGTGGGGCCACTCACAATTTCATTTCGGGAGAGTTTGTCCAGAAATTGGGATTGAAAATTACGGACTCTGCCAGCTACGGTGTAATAATGGGCAATGGCATATCAGTAAAAGGAGGGGGGATTTGTAAAAGCGTGGCAGTGTCACTGTCGGGAATTGAGGTGGTCGACGACTTTTTGCCTCTGCAGTTAGGGTGTACTGATGTGATACTGGGGATGAAGTGGCTGGAGACATTGGGCAAGATGCAGGTGAACTGGGGCGCATTATCCATGCGTTTCAAGGTGGCTGGAGAAAACATTGTGCTGAAAGGTGACCCTAGTCTGGATAAATCACAGGTGTTGTCGAAGTCAATGGTTAAGACGCTCCAGGAGGGTGAACAGGGGATTTTGCTGGAATTGGGAAGCTTAGGGGTGGAAACAGATACACCCAGGGTTGAGATTCCCAACTCAATTATCAAGTTACTACAAAATCGTCGAAGTGTTTTTGAGTGGCCAATCGAACTTCCACCTCCGAGATCACGGGATCACGCCATTCTTTTACAACCTGGGGCAACACCAGTAAATGTAAGGCCTTACCCATATCCGTACGTTCAGAAGAATGAAATCGAAAGGCTTGTCCGGGATATGCTCACTGCAGGAATCATCCAGCCAAGTCAAAACCCATTTTCGAGCCCAGTGTTATTGGTGAAGAAAAAGGATGGAAGTTGGAGATTTTGTGTCGATTACCGAGCACTCAACAAGGTTACGGTGCCTGACCGTTTTCCGATTCCGGTAATCGATGAATTGCTTGATGAACTACACGGAGCTCGAGTGTATTCAAAGTTGGACCTAAAATCGGGGTATCATCAGATCAGAGTTAGGCCAGAAGATATTCCCAAGACAGCTTTTCGCACTCACGAGGGTCATTATGAGTTTCTAGTCATGCCCTTTGGACTCACAAACGCTCCGGCAACTTTTCAGCATCTGATGAATGAAGTGTTCAGACCCTACTTGCGAAAGTTTGTCCTTGTCTTCTTCGATGACATCTTAGTCTACAGTCACTTGATGGAGGAGCACTTACAACACTTGGATGCGGTAATGCAGGTTTTGCATGAACACAAGCTGTACGCCAATGAGAAGAAATGTTTGTTCGGACAAACGGAGGTAGAGTACCTCGGGCATATAATTTCTGAAAATGGGGTTGCGGCTGACCAGTCAAAAGTTGAATCCATGATCAAGTGGCCGAGTCCGCGCAATCTTAGGTAGCTTCGTGGATTCTTGGGGCTCACGGGGTACTACCGGCGTTTTGTGTCTGGCTACGCCAAGGTGGCTTGGCCCCTTACTGAGTTACTTAAGAAAGATGGGTTCCGATGGGATGAGGAAACTGAGGCAGCGTTCCAGAAACTCAAGGGAGCAATGGTCAGCATTCCCACTCAAGGGAGCAATGGTCAGCATTCCCGTGCTGGCATTACCCAATTTTTCTAAACAGTTTGTGGTGGAAACGGATGCATCGGGTCATGGCTTGGGGGCAGTATTAATGCAGGACAGTCATCCAATTGCTTTTTTCAGTAGAGTTTTGCCACAAAGTGCCAAGCAAAAATCAGTTTACGAGAGGGAATTGATGGCAGTGGTTTTCGCTATCCAGA
Organism: Fraxinus quadrangulata; assembly: GCA_903798255.1. Classification (NCBI taxonomy): domain Eukaryota; kingdom Viridiplantae; phylum Streptophyta; class Magnoliopsida; order Lamiales; family Oleaceae; genus Fraxinus; species Fraxinus quadrangulata. The sequence goes on from CAIGRB010027639.1 coordinate 15,393, forward strand.
AATGGCGTCACTATTTGTTGGGCAGACATTTTTTGGTTCGGACAGATCAGCGGAGTCTGAAATTTTTATTAGAGCAGCGTTTGGTGAGCGAAGATCACCAGAAGTGGCTGACCAAGCTAATGGGGTACCATTTCGACATTCATTATCGCCCGGGGTTGGAAAATAAGGCTGCGGACGCTCTTTCCAGAATTCAGCCAACAATAAATTGCTTAGCTCTTACTACCCCTAAGGTTCTTCACTTGGAAGAAATTAGGAAGGAAGTAACAGCGGATGAGGTGCTGGGAAAAGTGGTGAAGAATTTACAAGAGGGACGCGAGGTGAGGAAGGGATATGCACTGGTGGACGGCAATTTATGTTACCATGGAAAACTCGTTTTGCCCAGTAACTCGTCTTTCGTGAGTATCATGTTGCGGGAGTGCCATGATGCCAAAGTAGGGGGGCACTCCGGATTCCTCAAGACTTACAAACGGATCGCCCGTGAAGTTTTTTGGCACGGGATGAAACAGAAAGTGAAAGATTATGTGGCAGAGTGTGCTGTCTGTCAGCTGAATAAATATGTCGCGTTGTCCCCCGGGGGCCTGCTACAGCCCCTGCCAGTACCCCAGTTAGTTTGGGAGGATATTTCAATGGATTTCATTGAGGGTCTTCCGCGGTCGAGCGGGGTTGATACCATTTTGGTGGTGGTGGATCGCCTCAGTAAATATGGGCACTTTGTAGGGCTGAAGCACCCTTTTACTGCTCCCACCGTGGCTGAGGTATTCATTCGCGAGGTGGTGCGGTTACATGGCATGCCTCACTCCATTGTCTCCGACAGGGACAGGATCTTCATGAGTACATTCTGGACTGCGCTATTTAAAGCTCAGGGAACCGTTCTCCAGCATAGTACTGCCTACCATCCACAAACCGATGGGCAAACCGAGGTCGTGAACCGATGTCTGGAAACATATTTGAGATGCTTCGCTTCCAGCAGGCCACGGGTATGGAGTCAATACTTACACTGGGCCGAGTATTGGTATAACACCTCCTTCCATACGGCCACCAAGCTCACTCCTTTTCAAATTGTGTATGGCCGAGAACCACCTCAGCTCCTTTCCTTCGAAAAAGGTATGTCTGTCAGTTTTTCTGTGGAGCAACTTCTGATTGACCGGGATGAAGCCTTGAAGCAACTAAGAGTGCAGCTCTCTAGAGCACAATTAAGAATGAAAGAGATCGCGGATGGACATCGCCGGGACGTTCAATTTGAGGTGGGGGATTTGGTTTACCTCAAGCTCCGTCCATACCGTCAGAAGTCAGTGGCTAAACGACCTTTTGAGAAGCTGTCCCCGAGATATTTTGGACCGTTTGAAGTAGAATCAAGGATCGGGCAGGTCGCATACAGATTAAATCTGCCATCTACAGCGGCAATCCATCCGGTTTTCCACGTCTTCCAGCTTCGTAAAGCCATTGGCAACCTGCAACCAGTTTCATCTCTTCCACCTCAACTGTCGGTCGATGGGGAGTTCATCCTGGAACCGGAAGCTGTTCTGGGAGTTCGACCTAATCCTCACACGGGGGCTGGGGATCCTGACATCTTAATTAAATGGAAGCAGTTGCCGGAGTTTGAGGCAACCTGGGAGCCCTTTGAAACAATCAGACTTCAATTTCCAAGTTTCCACCTTGAGGACAAGGTGGATTTCGGGGCGGCGAGTAATGATAGACCTCCTATCCGTTTCACATATGTGAGAAGGAATAAAGGGGTTGCCAAATCATCAGAAGTTAGTTAGATAAGGGTAAAAATGTAATAGTGCTATGGTAGGAATTGTGAATAAAGTGGGAGGGAACGGGAGGGTTGGGGATATTTGAGATTTTTACTGTACTTCTGTCAGAAGGGGTGGGGAGAGACCAGGCCTCTCTAATAGCCTGGGATTGTTATCCATTTTTGTTGAGTTCAATCTTCGAATATAAAATCATTGGTTATTCCATTGTGCATCTGTTAAGGTTCCCATTCTTCATTACAGTAGATTATTGATTTGCTTAGTTGAGGTCTATTGTGACATTTGAAAGGCAGCAGCAGCAGGAGGTCAGGTTTCTATCAAACTCAGTCGAACAACTTTGTTCATTAGGCTTTTAGAATGCCTTCCGAGAATCAATAGTGAAGACTAAGTTATCATGAAATAATAATCAAATTAAAAGACGGTATGCAAACAGAAACAGTTACAAAAACTAAAACAGAACATCAAGGAAAGAAAATCGTCTCTACAAGCATGTAAATCTTTCTCGGAGCTCAAAATTCCTATATATTTCCACTGAAACTTCTGAAACAGTCCATTCTAAAAGATATAGCTCCTTCTTGGTACAAATTCTTGAAAACTCATTTTTTTCTCACTCTCATTTTCAATCACACATTCTCTCAATAAAATAATTTTGCATGTGGACCCATAACTTTTTCCTAATATGTAACCACGCATTCTCCAAAATGAAAAAAAATTACTTTTCACAAAATATATTCTTAACATATCTACATCAAACAGGCCCATAGAAATGAAGCGATAAATTCAATTTACATATCCAGAGTAACTATTTTAAGAGGAAATTTATATTACAGACACGTGATATTACAAATTTTCTAGTGCATTTTCACATTTCTTAAACCTTCCAAAAAGTTCCTTAGTTTGCCATACTCCAACTCATCATGCATGGAAACATAACCACGAACCTTGATTTTCAACACATTACAGTACTGCTGAAGTCATCATACTGTTCAATTGAAAAGGGAGGCTCCAAACCCTTATATATGCAAAGGAGAAGCCAAAACGATGCATCTACTTAACACTAACCAAAAGAAAAACATTTATTCACGGATACAAGATGGAAGCGAGTAATTGGCCAAACAAAGTAAACTCTTCTTTGCATTCACCATTAATGATGACAATGCAGCAACTTCTATTACGATAGTATCTAACCAGCCTTGCAATTCACATCTTCATATCCATGAGAATTTATATAAAATACATGCAATAGCATGAAAAAACTTTAGGAATACAATTTTTTTTTTGAAAAGTAATCATAGTATATTAATCAAATTCAATACACAGGAAGTGTATCATCAGTACAAATCGGCAAGAAATAACATAAAATTAGGCAACCCGTCTAAATGCCTAGAAGCTACAGCATTAAACCAAGTAAACAATGTCAAATAAAACAACTCCCTAAGCTGCTCTGTTGTCCGTGATAGGTCTTCAAAACAACGTCCATTTCTTTCTCTCCACAAACACCACACGATGCAACCTGGAATAAGGTCCCATACAAGTTTGCTATCTTTATCTCGGAACTTTCTCCTCCATGTCCTAAGCATGTCCTCCATAC
>CAIGRB010027679.1:7035-54204 GCA_903798255.1 Fraxinus quadrangulata
CTACCAATGACCAAAAAAATGCTTCCCAAATGAATAGTAAATAGTGGGTGTATTTTCTTAGTCAACAATTGTAGGCAATCAATGGGGACATTATAGGAAAAAAATGCTTCACAAATGAATAGTAATTAGTGGATTCCCTCTTTTAATATAGTAGGGATATGTTCCAATGTCAATTTCATTTTCTATTCACAAAAAATTTAACTTGAAAATGAAGAAAGGAACCCAAACCTTAAGATTAAACTAAAATTACGTCAATGAAATTTAACGATTCCATTTATCTGAGTTTATGAATAATGTCATAATAAATTGAATATGAGTTTGATGTCCTACAGTGAAATTTAGCACCATTATTTAAAGTAAATTCTGAAATTTAGGTTAAATCGAGTTTTATGGTTCTTGGTATTAGATTTGAAAATTGGATAAGAATAGCAATAATTTTCGATTTTAATATCCAAAAACGATTAGAACTTGAGTAGAATTGAACGAAATCAGCCAAATTCCAATCCAATTTTGATTCGATCCAACGATTCTAATTACTTTTGTTCACCCTTATTATTGTACTTACGTGACTCTCCCCTTTTCTCATTTCTTAATTCCCTCCACTACACAAATAATACTACTAATAATAAAACCATAAATCAACTATGATTACTAGACAAGTCAAATTAATTATTTATGGAAATTGATCTTCAAAAATTACCCAATGTTCGAACAAACAAATCTTGATTTAAGAATCCAACTATTGAAATTCGTTTCATCTTTCCTATGGGCTTGAATTACGTGGTCCAGTGGGAAATTTCCATATACAAAGATGTATCTTGTCCATATTAATTACAAATAAGTTAGTGCATCTTCAGTGCTATTAAGGAATGTTACAAAATAATTTGTTAAATATGTAAAATTAACAATATTTAAAACAAATTCCTCTTCAATGCAATTTGACAGTGATTTTGCCAAGTTGATGAGGCAAAGAGAAAATAGATATTATCTAGAGTTATTTTTAGATCAAAAGCTATATTAAGTATGCTGATTTAGCTCCTGTTTGGTGTGGATTAAAATCAAATTTTTAACAGATTTTGATAAAAGTTGATAAAATATGTTGTTAAAAAGTTGTAAGATCCATAAAATATATGGTTGAAATGAATTGTTGACTTTGACTTAAATTAAAATCTAGATTTTAATCGACAACAAACAGGAGTTTAATAAAATTTATATTTTGTAGATAAATATTCATATGCAGATTTATATGTGGTTTGTGTTTTTATTTTAAGAAAATAGAAGATACTGAAACAGAATCTCTACATTTAGACTGGTTCTCTTAATAATATCTATTTAGTTTTTACCATGTATATTTAATTTTAGAATCTCATTTAGGTTGTATTGAAGAAATTTATTTTTGAACAGTGTCTCTTTCATTGATGTGGCACTTTTTTTTTTCCTTCCAGAGTCTATTTATGACATTTTATTTGTCACAATGTCATTTTGGAACTTATAACAATGGTCGAATATTGATTTACTTTCAAACAAAGCCCATTGCATAGTAAATTATTTGTGCCTTTTAAGAAAGAAAGAATTTTATTATTGGCCGAAACACACACACACACACACATTCTTTTTGAGCTTATCCACTACTGTGTAGGGCTTTGCAAGTATATCTGACCATTTCATTTAGTAACTCATACCTTGATCATATTCTTTCCTTCGTGAATGAATAGGAAAAATAAGTAAAATTAGATAACAAAAATTTTAAACCCAAGATCTTTATTAATTAATTATATTATCATTAAAATATGATCCATCACACAAAAGATTACAGAATTATCCTTGTAGTGTGATCAAACTTCGAATCTTGAATTCTTTATATGAACAACATCTGCTTCGATCCCATTCTTGAATCTCGAACTTGAAATCCAATATTTTGGAACAGAAGTAAAAATAAAAAAAAATAAAGAAAATCTCTCTCTATATGTATAGGGGACGACCCTAGATCAACGTAACATTCCCTCACCATCTATACATAAGCAATCTCTATTTCTATATTATCATTATTGCACATGTGGTCCTTGAACTATCAAACAAGGTGAGGGATTTCGAAGGTGATTACATGCTCACCACTTAGATTTGTATCAATTTTCAACACATCGAGATATTGATCATTATTAAATGATCTCAACGATAATTGGCATATCAAAGAACCTAAAGTTCAAGAATAACAATAACTATCCCGAAATGGATTTAGGTAATTCATATGACAATAACGTGTAATTAATTTATTTAGCACGACCCTCTATATATAATTAACATTTTACTTAATCAAATTCAATACACATCCAAGTTATCAGTGTCATTATGATTTTTCAAAAAAGAAAAAAGAAAATCCCTTAAAAAATTAAGGAACAATAGTCATTACGATTAAGATACGGGGTCCACCGCACATATAATCAATACTTATGAATAACAATACTCATTTGTAAAGGATGAACTCGATTCAATCTGCACATTTTTTAACGTACTTTAAAACCAAACATTTTTTTGCGATTCGGTTGGGTTTAAAACCACAGCTTGCATAGGGAAATAAAAATAACATTTATCCAAACAAATTAAACATCAATATAAAATCTTAATGCAAAGTCTAAATTATTACTTTCTAAACAAGCGTTATAACGTATTAATTTCAATACAAGTTTAAAAGCTAAATTCAATAAATATTAGAAAGTTAAACCATAATTGTAACCATTTTCAAAACTATAGTATATCTTGGGTAAAAACTGGTTTCAATGAAAACAATTTATTAAACTTTTCAAGATTAACCTGATATCCCTTTTTTTTATACGTTGTGGACTCATCACACTATTGGGCTCTTTAGCCATTCCATTCAACCCTCTATGAATTTTCACTCATTTTTGTTTCCCCATTCAACTCTCTATGAATTTTCATACCCAAAAAAGAAAATTAAAAAAAAAAAAGTGTTGAACATTACATAAAAAGAAACCACTCATTTTTATTGTTTTATCATGGAAAGCTTTCAAAGTCCATAAAGTACTTTTGAAATAGGAGTTATGTTTGTCTCTTTACAACTTAGTTCTTGTAAAGTAGTTTAATTTGTTTTAGTTGTGTAAATGGTTCAGTTTAGTTTCATAATTTTTAACTAGCGAAAACTAAAGCGTTCGTAAACAATTTGATTTGGTTCAAAATAGAGACACCGACATATCCATGTGAACAAAACCAACAATTTTAATCAGCATATTTGACAAATCGACGATCTTTTGCTCATCCCTATTTATAGTATTAGAATTTGGATTATTTTCTTCACATATATTTGTCAATGGTCAATAGATTATTTACATTATTTTTTTTGAAAATATGATTTGTACCACGAGGAATACGATTACCATTTGTTTTCTAAAATAATAATAGCTTGCTTCTAAGTTAGTAGTAGGTGTCATTTTAACGTACCATTTTAAGAAAATACAAAAGATAATATTTCAATTTATTTTAAAATACGGGAGTTATTCATTCATCCCAACGTGCTCATTGCAACATCAAACAATCAACATAAAGCGTCTAATAAAATAAGTAGAAAAACTTCATCTTATGACCAAAATATATAAATTTCCAATTACACACGTGCTTTACATACCATTTAATATTATACAGCAGGTCACACTAATTATTTTAGTCCACGCAGTACAAAATAATTTCAACTCGAAAACCCACAAATTTACATCACATACAAGAACAAAAGCTTGAAATTCAGATTTTTTTTCCCCTCAAAATGGAAATTCAATTATCCATGATGTCCTATACCTGGGCTATGCCCTGGTGCTGTTGGCCTTGGACCTTCCAATTTTGCAACCAATTTGGGATTGAATTTCTCTCTTAACTCTCTTCTGTGTTGCCTCAAACTTACATGTTTGTTTATGCCATGCAAAAATTCCACTTTCTTCTCCGGCAATGGCAACTCCTCTCTCATTTTCTTCATCCCGCTATCGAGCCAGTTATCGCCAGAGGCAAGTCCCAGAGAATAAATCATCAGCAAAATAAACAAGGCTGATAACAGAAGCATTTTCTTTGCCATTTTAACAGACTGTATTTCATGACCTAAAATGGCTTCAAGCTCGTGCAATATATAGAGGTAAGGGAAATACATTCAATGGGCCCTTCATTGCACTCGGATATAATATGGAACGTACCATACACAAGCATACATATATATAGAAAGAGATGCACATTAAACGCGCATTTGAAGTGTACTCTTTTATCATTCTGGTTTATTCTACTCAATAATATTGAAGAGAGATACGTAGTAGTTTGTTTATTGTAATTCAATGCAATTAATATCTCACCTGCATTAAATATGAATCAGCGATCAACATATAACCCTTGTTTGGTTTGGATTAAAATTAAATTAAATCTCAAATCAACAATAAATTTAAATTACACATTTTATGAAACTCATAACTTTTCAATTACACATTTCATCAATTTTTTTTTATCAAAATCTACTACCAAACCGAGACATAAGATCATTTATGAGGTTCAATAAGGCTCCGTTTAATTGTAAGAGTGGAATTTGGGTGGAAAGAAAATGAATTCCAAATAATTGAATTGCCTATACTTGTTTTTCTGATAATTGTCAATTAATTGTGTTTGACTGATATAATTTTCCACTTGAAAAATGTTGAAATTTTGGATCTTTTGGTATTCGTTTGACTTTATCTTTCATGTAAATTGTCCATTAAAGGAAATTTTTTTTTTTTCCACAATTGTGTATAGAATTTGTTTCCATTGCCAAAAAAAATAAAAAAAATTACCTGGAAAACATGAGAGACAAAACCAAGAAAATCAATTTTCTGGAAAATATAGTGTAGGCAAAAATAGAAGTTGGAAATTGCTTTTTATTTTTGGGTGAATCAAACAGGCCCTAATATCAATACTCAAAAAGTTCAGACGAGCAACTTATTCATCTAAAAAAAACTCATATGATCAGCAGTCGAATTTCAAGAGTTTTGTTTTCATAGCTGCTGCCTGCTAATCATCTTGCATACTATATAATTCCACATTGTTTAAATATAAAAATAATAATTAGCATGTATGAATTAGACTAATCATTTTAGTAAAGTTGACTTTTAAAATATAATTACGAAACTTAGACATCCTATAGTATTGAGATTAATTTATTACACAAACCCAAAAACAAATAAAGAACTCAGGCCACTTGTCACAGTAGGATTTGACTATAACGAAGAAGACTGATTACAATATGCATTTGATTCATGCCTCTATCTGTTTCTTTCTAGTTTCTACACGAGAAGTGGCTAGCTTTAATACGCTTTATATAGGAAGCAAATATTATGACGACGTAATGCATATTCAAACTCTGATTCAGCTCATGTTTATAAATTATTTATAATCACAAATCATTTTATATTCTCGCAATTCGTAAAATCCATAAGTAGTGTTCATTTATTCATTGTATAATTTAACTGTTTATAATTTAATTTGATTATGAACAATTCCCAAACATGCATCAGAGAAAACGTACGTTTTAATTGATCGTTGTGTATAGAGTCTCTTCACAAGCGCATGTGGTGCCTGCGCAAACCCCCTACCAATAGGAGGGCGCATGTCGTCCATGGCCCACATGATCCTGGACGAATGGCAAAACTTATGTGTGTGTATAAAAGCTGCTCTTTGTATTGTTAGTAAATTTAAAATTTAAGATTTGTGGAAGTTAGAATCTTAAAAAGAATGTCAAGGGATCTTAAAATTTCTTCCCACACACAATCTCAAGATTTCACTTACCGTATCTTTCTAATAAAATCGATCCACCAGGCTCTGTCTCTGTGTGGGACGAAGCCAAAAATAGAAATGGAAAAAATAATCTAAGCATTAATTCGGAAGAACCATCAAATCTAAGTGCTAATAGCCTTAAAGTCTTTTTCTTTTCAGCTAAACGACGATCTTCACCATAATTAAAAATTTAATATGAGAGCCAAATAAAGTGGGGTTGACAATAATCATTCAAATTAAGAGCACTAAGTAATTAATTAGTTGATAATGGCCTCCATGGTCCATGCACTTTCAGACCTAGCTTTTGACTGGTCTTCTCAATTTTTTGACAAATTCAGTGCAGAATGGTCTTGTTTCGGACATTTGTCCCGTTATATAATATTTTATCAACCGACGCAATTGGGGATTACAGTCTTACACCCCCGTTTGTCAATTTTCCTCGTACAATTTAAAGTGTATTATGTAATTATCTCACAAATAATGTATAAAAATCCCTCGTAAGATATTCATATATATCTCAAAATTATAGTTTCGGTATAGAATTATTAGTGTGAATATATATTGGCATGTCCATGTGTTGACCAAATTAGAGGTCATTTTTTCCTAATAAACTCATTTTGTGAGGAATATGAAAGTAATTAATTTTAAAGATTGCTTTAATTTAGATGGTATTTTATGTAAAGAATATGAAAGGAGTGAAAGACATGATAACGTGGTTAGATTATTAACTCAAGTCCAAATCCCATGATGATGAGCAATTCCACAATAATGATAGACTGCACACATGAAAAGTAAAAGAATACAGAGTTTCCTAAAGATCTTCAAATCCCACTATGACTAAATCACTCCAACCTAAATGGCCTATATGCTGTATAAAATATGTATTAAATGAACTAAAATATTATTAAGAGAAACAAAATTGAAGGAAAAGAAATTATTAATAGAGATAGAATTAGCATATCGGGGCTTGTGTACACAATGTTGTTAAAACAAATTTGTCTCCTTACCATAGATGTTTGAGGTTTATTTGATTGACTATATCCCAAGGTACAATGGTGGAATCAATAGAAGTTCAACATCAAGCTTCTACTCCGACGAACTGGGCCTTGTCTAAAAAACGTCACCAAGAACTTCAAATACTCTTAGGAAGATTAAGGAGGTAAAAGAAACTCAAAAGGGAAAAGAGAGTGCAGAATGTGTTAAAGCCGTGTGTTGAACTGAAATAAACGGTTTCTTTATAAAATCCGTGAGTGTGAGTTAATTTCCGCATTTAACAAGGTTATTACAAGCAAGCCATTAACCACAATAGTTCTAGGCATTGAAGCTGTTATAGAGGCTGGGCAGATTAGAAATAAACAGAAATAATATTGAGCAAGGTGCAAAACAGATCCTACTAAGTGAAATGAAAATTTTAAATTATTTAGATACACGTGCGGAATTACACAATTAAAATTAACAAGTCATTTTTTAATTGTTTCTAGTGGTTAGTTAAACAAGTCAATTTATCCTAAGTTTGAAAACCACAATCAATACTTAAAAGCAATAAACAACACCAAAGATGATCGTGGAGAAATCTCAACTAGGTAAAAACTTCGATGCTTTGCAAGTTAATAATTCACTATAAATCGAAATAACTTACAGTACAGTACAGTCCAGACTCGTTTATCCTATAAAATTTCTGACTTTAATTCTTACAATCTCACTTGATCCTACTGGAGGTGTGCTCCTTAGACATAAATTTCAACACCTGGTATATACCTTGGCCTTCCTGGACAGCGTGCTTCTGATGCCAAATCCCGACTCTTGATACCTTATTTGTGCTTCTGCAACAGCTCTCGATCCATGGTATCGATTTATCTCTAGTGGATTAGGTGGTTTGGTGTTTGATGAAAAGATCTTATGTGTTTTGATATGTGGTTTTATATGAAACTATATGGCTTGATCAACAAAATATGATTTAAAAGAATTTATGGATCAAGTAATATGTGGTGGTTGAATCTGAGAATCAATGAGTGTTTTGAATTATCAAAGAATTGATCTCTATGGAATAAATCTAATTCAACACCATTTTTGACGTACATAGGGTTGGGTATATATAGTAAAATGTGTTTGGAATGAAAACTGATTGAAAAATCAAGTGTTTGAAAAAAATAGAATCTTGGACGTTGATTCGTCGCTCAAACTCCAAGTCAGCGACATGCGAGCAACAGCTGAGCAATCGTCGGTATTTTTATCATAACTTTCTCTTTCGATATTTGATTGAGGTGATTCAAAATACGTTGGAAAGATAACTCAAAAAGCTACAATTATTCTAGAGATTGCCTTGTCCAAATTCCAATCTTTCTATGTGAAAAATACGTTGCAAATTGCGATTCAGAATTTGGAGCATAACTTATACGACTCTTTGACACTTTTTGGACTTCTAAATGCATTCTAATGATCATATGTGATCTTCTTGAACTCCTTGAAGGACTATATTATCAACCCAACTTTTTTGACTTTAATTAGGATTTCATAACTCCTATTTTGACTTTAATTATAACTCGATAAACTCCTAATACAATTCAATTAGAATTTGATTTTGAATAAGAAAATTGTCAATTATAAATTAAACTTAACATGAAAAATTTCGGCTAGACATTTTTGTTCGTGGATCACATTCGCACATTAGTTCAATGGTCGGTATGCTAATCTAGTTTGCGATTTGCACTCCTTGCATATGGACGTAAAAGAGAGTATCTATGCTATACAATATTACACTTTTAAAAAATGTGACCATATTTAAAACAAGTGTTTTGCTTTATATACCCAAGTATCATATTGAGCATGTAAATATACAATTTCAACATTCTAACTATGAACACAAATCTAGTCTAATCTTTCACGGCCAAGAAATGAGTTCTCAAAATTAAGCTAAGACCATATCATTTTTTATCAATTCCCCACATGAATAAAAATTAATAGAGATCACATAATACACAAATACTTGATAATAAGTTCAATGTCCAGGTAGACATTATCCTTTAAAAATTCCCTTATGAATAAACTTTACTAACTAACCAATAGACACGATGTCATTAAATTGTTGTGCTTTTTATATAAAACATATACTTGACACGTGAATAATCTTAACACAATTCTGTTCTCATTATTATATTTTGTGTCCATGAAAATTATTTGGTTCTGTGAGAGTTTTTATGAATTGAACCCCAAAAAGTTCCCCAATAAGCAGTCTCTCCTCTTTCATTTAGTCGATTTCTTATAGAGTAATTTGCGTTACTTTGTTCAAATTCTCAACGCATAAAAATCATTAAAAACATATTGCTTATCCTTTTTCGTACAAATATCACTGGTACATCATGAATAGGAGGTAACTTTCACAGTGATATGATTGAGTCTTAGATTATCCCTTTGAACCTAGGTCAAGACAGCTAGGTTGGATTTCCACTTTATAAGTTCACTATTTCAAGGGTTTATATTTATTTCTTTCTATTACTTTTCAACTAACTCTGTATTTAATCATTTGTTCAATAGATACACAATATTATCCTTTTGACTTCATATATTTAATAAAGATAACTTCGAATAGTTGTCTTATGATATTATGTCTATGATGTATGTCTAAATTTACCATTATACATGTTATGTGCTTTCTATCACAGATTTACTACCACAATGTATGCATTCTCAAATCAATGGTTCACTTTACGGCCTTACCATTTGCAACTGAATAACAACAATTTATATTTACGTGTGTCAATGTTGAATTTTATTCTTGTTTGCTTTCAATTGTCTCAATTTAATGGTTCTCTTTCCGGCCTTTCCATTTGCAACTGAAAAACAACAATTTATATACAATTCAGAAACTAATACAGCTTAGAAATTTCTTTGCCTTACAACATATTTTATAAGATAGGACTTGTAATCCAGAAGGAAAGAATCCTAGTTATGGAGTGAATGGCCAATGCCAGGACTGTTACCCGGTGTGGTGGGTCGAAAATCCTCTACATATTCAGCCTTACTTGTCCGTGCGCCTCCATTATACATGCAACAGCCATCTTCCACGGCTTGCAAAGACTTCTCGTGTTCCTTTTCACATTTCTTGCACGGCTTAGGCTTCAAATGCCTTCCCTCAATATAAAACATTTCTTGACACAGGATTACAATGAGAAAAAGAGCATAAAATCCCAAGAATTGAGCATTTTTTGCCATAAGGATACTTTATATTAGTGAAAGAAGAATTCAAGCGTGTTGGAGAATAAAAAGTTCGTAGGATTATAGGAAAACAAAGAAAAGAGTTAGAAGATATTTCGATATGGTTTGCAAACCCTCTGAATCTGTATAGTATATATATGTGTGTAGGGGTGATGGGGTAGGGGGGAAGATTCTGTTCAGTTAGTAGAAAAGAATGAAAAGTAGACAAAATGGACGGCTTGTTTTGGGAGTTTAAGCTCTACCTATCATTCATTATTTTAGCTTCTGCTACTTTAATATTATTCTGCGTGATCGTGGCCCCTGTGGAACATCTATCATATTTCTCAATGGAACAAGTTTTAATTAATGTCCGAAGAGATTGTTAGGTCCTTTTAATTCCACAAATTGTAGAGAATTCGAAATAATCTGGGCACACCTTTGTGTGAATCTTGAATGAATGGATGCTGTTTAGTTTTCTTTTAAATTTCCTTGGTTCACAGGTAAAGGAAAAGAAATTTTTAAGGCAGAATAAACTAAAGCCATCATTTTTGCCTGCCCTAATACATACTTTTGGTGAGACAAAGGGAATAAGACTTTGATAAGTATGTAAGTTACATATTTAGTTTTTGCTTTCTTTTCGGATTATGTGGATTAAATTAATTATTCACTTATCCTTCTGAGTCGACATACCATATGTATAGAAGATTTTAAGGATGCGCTATATGTTGAAATTAGAGAGGTGTGAGATACTTTGTATAAAATTTACATATAGGATAAGCATGTGGGAAAGTAATGCGAAGAGTTACAAAGGTGGCATAAGCATGTGGTTCCGAAACGTGCACCTGATTTCCCCATGCTTTGGGAAAATAAGGTTCATTCTCCATTGTCGTAGGCATTTATCAAGATTTGAGAAGATCCGAAAACCCAGGAACATAAAGTGGCATGCCAACCATTCTATCTTGACACTTTGACTAGGTCCAATGTCTAGTTTTGTACTTTAGTTGCTTGATGAAGAACATGGCAGTGATGGAAGAATGTCAGATACTGTAATTGAATTGGATTTGTTTGATACAGAAGTTTTTGGCTACTTTTGGGATTATTTTCAAAAGTAATAGTCAGTTAAGTTTTTAACGATCGTAGTGATGATGACATGGTTAAAAACAATAAAGTTAAGACATAGGTAGCACTGTTAAGCATTAACGTGTAATCCAATGACAATAGCCCCAGTTTGCCCACAATTATTCCACATGAATAGTAACTTTTTGAAGAATGTATCATTAAAAAAATAGTAAAAAATTTGGATTTATATATAATATTATTTTATTGGAGAATGTGTGGTTAATAAGAAGAAAGGGAAAAATAAATTATAATTTAATGGGGTCATTACACCAAATCAGTAATATTTGTGAGTTAGGAATTAGGATTGAACCCTCTCATATTAGAAATCATAATGCAACTTTTACTGAGTGATCATAAGAAAATAATTTCAGTAATTACTGGCAAAATTACTCAAAACTTTAGTGATCATAAATAACTTCAATTTTGACATAAATTTATATAGATTGAAAAATGGAAGCATTTTTCTTCGATCAATTTAATTTCTTCAATTGACAAAACCACAGAAGAAAGGATTTCACCGAATATAGTGCCTTTATCTTGTGAGAGAAAAAGCGCTACCAACTTGGTGTAAATGGGTTCAAATTTGATGTCTCTATCACCTTGGCTTCTTGATTATCTTTCAATTAAATTTTAGAAAAAATTGCAGTTCCGGTCCCAAACTTTTCATTTTACTGTACATTACACCAAAACCTTTAATTTTTGCTGCCACAATCCCAAACATTTATATGTAATTGCAACGATGGTCCATATAATGCATTCCGTCCACATTGCCTTCAGTCAACAGGAAAATCTGAATTTTGACTCAAATGGAAAACTTACTTGATGGGCAAAATTGTCAAATCCAAACAAAAATTGTTTCCCTTCCTTTTTACCCTAATCTAATGTCTATTTCTCTCTCTTTATCTTAGGTTGAACATTTCAGAAGGCGGAGAAGCTTAGTTGACAACCATGGAAGTGAACGTGTGTAGATATGGAAACGATGTAATGTGGTTTTGTTTTTGGGGGAATGGTTGAAAATGTAATGTGGTTGCTAATGACAATGGTTTTGTATATATTGCAGTGTTGATACCTTATTGATAGCTTCTATTCCATTTTTTGATGTATAATTTGGTGTTTTTATACAAGAACCAAACAAAATTATTGTCATCGTAGCTATATTTAGACATTAATTATTGGGACCTATTTTGCATTCTTGGACAAAGGTTTGGGAACTATGTTACACAGGTTTGGGACGTATACTGCACTATCAACAAAAGTTTTGGGATTTTTGCTGCATTTATAATTCGATCCAGGCATTCATACCACTGGCTAAGCAAATTATTAAGTTAACCACGTACTTCATTACTTAACAACCATTCTTCTACTACTAACAGCATACAAGAAATCTAACAATAAAACAAACACAGATCTAACTACATATCCAGGTTACAACAATCCCAATCATAAATCCTAATATCCAGCTTCTCCATACACAAATTCCCGTCGATCGAAGGGTCCGAATTTCAGCTTCCATCTCATTCCTTACTCGAAGAAAAGCAGGAATCAACTCCCTCGACCTATTGCACATTGGTGGGTCGAACCAAGCAAAGTTACATCCCTCCATATCTTGATCGCATGAACAAATCAAAAATCATGTTCCTGGGTTCAAGTTTGTCCAGGAGAGGATTTCCACATCTACACATGTTCACTTCCATGGATGTCAACTAAGTTTCTCTGCCTTCTGAAATGTTCAACCTTCACGGCCAATCAATGCTTCCAGAACTAGAATAAAGGGCACACTTCTCAAGGACAGAACTGTAGCTGACTAGACCGGGTCGGCCAATGGTGTGATCTCCTATTCTATAAATGGGCATGATGTAGTCCCCCACCATAGACAGCTCGGGTATGAGTAAAACCTAGAACAAAGGCATTTATCTTATCATATTTTAGAGATACACCCCAATCATGTATTTTCCTTTGCGATTTTCAACTATAAATCTCTCTGTTTGTTCTTAAGTTGACCAAACAATATATTATATTTTTTGACATCAACAAATGTTTCTCTTTTTGGTTGAATTGTAACCAACTAAAATTTTCACACTTCAAATTTAGTGTAAAATTATAATAATGTATCAAAATTTAATGGAATGAGAGTCGAAGGTATAGGGAGATGGTACCAATAGATCCGGACTCGATGTAAATATGAGCTTGATGATGTCAGGTTGTGATTTTTTGGCACTTTAGTTTTGACTGAAATTCTTTATTAAATTTAATTAGATTTAGTTCTTTTTTGGTCCCAATTGTTTAAAATTAATTTTTCGTCCAACTCATTTTCAACCACACATTTCATAAAACTCAAACTTTTATTAACTTTTTAACTACACATATAAAAAACTTTTATCAAAATCTACTAAAAATTTAATTTTTATTAGTCCAAATAAAGCATAGTATTAAATAAAGGACAAATTAGATTTATAACTTAAAACAAATTACAACCGTAATTAATATGCTCTCCCTAAAGTTTTCCCAAAACCTCAACATATGGCCCAATAGTGTCATTCTAGAACCCTACGTGTCTCAAATACTCTCTATTTTCACATTCTTTGTTTTCCACCAGTTTCATCTCCATCTCTGTCCGCTTTATTTTCCTTCCAATTTCACTGCTTTCATCTCTGTGTCCTTCTTTCTTCGTCCTTTTTTTGCCTCTTTCTTTCTTATTTCTGGATATCTTAAACATCGACCCACCAAATCGCAATCAGCAGAAATCCCAACATGTTCCGATTCGAAATAAAAAACTTGTAGTCTGATTTCGACTTCTTCACTCCAACACCAACGCTGACTCCGACACCTAACTCCCATTTCTACAATGGTTGGAGAAAGTGGATTAAAAGGGAAAACAAATGTTGATGAAGAACCACCTTCAAAGAAAAACATAATTTCTTCAACATCTTATAAACCTAAGGTATTACGTGACAATAAATTAAAACAATAAGTTATGTGAAGATTTTTGTACCTTGTTTGGAAAATTTGATTTGGATTTCCATTTTCTGATTTATGTGAAGATTTTACTTCAATTTTCCGATTTCTCTTTTAAAGAAGGTTGAGTTATCTATGTCAGTTTAATAGTGAGGTTTTAAACAAAAATAATTTTTCATTTGCTGACCAAAATTACGAATAAGCAATTAATTTATTGTAACATGGAGGTGTTTGCACAAAGAAACGACCGGAGACCAGTTCACACTTAGCTAAGTTGGTGCTTTTAAATTTCAAAATAATGTTTACTCAAATAGTTCTCTTTTCTGCATTGTAAACCTGCTTTCTAGTGATGATAACGAATAAAATCTAGTTACTGGATCTCAAAAAATTACCACAAAGGTTCACAACTGAGTTTAATATGAATATTAATTTCTAATAAGGTTTAAAATAATTAAAACATTGAATCCTAATCATCTCAAATACATTTTGTGGATTATAGTCTATGAGATATTCAAATAGATGGGCTTCTAATTTAGTTGACATTGATGTTTAATGAATTTTAATTTTCTCTGTTGAAATTTATTATTTCTTGTGATTGATTAAATTAATCTTTGAGTCAACTTGTCTAACATAACTTCTGTATGCTTTAGACGATATTTATTTTATTTTTTTAAAATGTCAATTTGACGGAATCCTATCACATTGCGCTAGAGGAGATTTTTTCGACATTGTATCATTGTCTATTTATAATTAAGTGATCAATTTTAAAAATAATTAACATTAGCATGGAAGATGCTCTCAAATCAAATTGAAGTAAATTATTCATTTAAATCACATTGCGTTGAAGATTTTGTCTACAAATCCCATCCCAAGCTGGACGAATCTTGGTTGGCTTACCACATTTTCAACATAAAGATCACAATGGAAGCATATATAGAATTGGTCTTTAAAAGTAGGGATGGCAACGGGGTAGGTCGAGGTCGAAAAAATCTCCCCTCCCCTCCCCTCCCCCTCGGGGATAATTTCCCGTCCCGTTACTCGTTGAAGGGCAGGGGCGAGGCCCTTGTCCTATTTACTATCAAATTCGTTTTTTTAATTTTTTTTATTAAAGTGAGACAATATTATATTTATTAATTTTTTATTTTTAAAAGGTAAATTATTCAAATATATTTGATAAACGTTTTTATTGTTTGTCATATTCCTTCAGTAATCTTAGTTGCAGTATTCTATTAGAACTAATGAAATTTCATGAAGTTTTCCATTTAAAGTATTGAATTCTTAAAAAAAATTAAAATTAAGCGGGACGGGGCAGGGCTCTTGTTACCCGTACCCGTCGTAGGGCGAAGTTCCCCATTCCATCCCCGCCTCGAATACCTGATTAAGTGGGTACTCCTAACCCCGTTCGGGCCGGAGACTCACACTTATCGGATTTTTTTTCTATTCCTTTTTAAGAGCTTTTAATTTGTCCGATATCTTTGTCGTATCCTAACAATATTTTAAGAGTGTTTGTCACCTTTTTGAATTTGTATCACTTTTTTATGTTCACGTCACTTTTTTTAAATTAACATAAGAGGGTTTTAAATGAAAGTGGTCTTAAAGAAGTATCTTACTAAAAAAGGAATAAACTCAAAAACCTCTTGTTTCTCGCACAACATTTTTTTAAGTTTACGTCACTTTTTTTTTTTTTAGTTTCTATCACTTTTTTAAGTCTATGTCACTTTTTTTTATTTTATGTCACTTTTTTTAAGTTTGTGTCACTTTTTTATATTTATTTTTACCGATAAATTTGTTGAGATTCATTAAAACAGTAGGTGTTTTGGAAGTGCTACGAAGGTATTTAACTTGAACTTTAGAAATGTGACAATGTTTGTTGTTAAGCACTTGGGGGCTCAACCTTTTTCTTCTAATTTGTGGTCAGTATCCCCTAATGCATAGGCACAACTAGGCATGGCGGTTGGAGTTTTCCAATTCCCCAGTTTGTTGGCATTATTGATTTGTGTTTTCTCACAAAATATAAATGTCTTGATAAAATTATCACTTGTGCAGTGTAGCATTAAAAATTGGTTGGTGGTGTATTCTTGTAAAGTGACAACTTGATGCATATGTGGAAGAAATTGCGCATTATAGTATATACATGCATACATCGTGTTTCATTTTATCAATTTGAATGATCATGAATTGGATGTTGTTATGTTGTCTCATTACCTACTAAAAGTTATTCCTTCTTTTTCTACATTCTATTTTTTTCCCCTTAAAAGACCATTTACTTGATACTTCTTGTCACATGTAGGGTATACAAGTTTGCAAATGCTAGTGATACTACTATGAAAATAGCAGGAAACAACTAGATAGTTGATGTCGGTGTCGAAAAGAACGATCCATTTGGTGCCAAGGTAACCTAAACTGCTGCTAAGATGGGTGCCAAGGTCACCAAGGGTTCAATTGATCTTCGATTGAAAAATTGGAAGAAGTGTTTAGTTGTCACAATGGACTTTGTTGGTTGATGCTTGACAAGGTAGATGTCCTTTGTATTACAACAACTACGGCATGTAATGATGTGCCTGAATCTTTCATCTCAAGATGTTTTTTTCTTGGGATTCTTGTTACATGGAGTGGAATCTATAGCTTTACATTGAAATTTATTTATTATTGTAACGCATCTAGTTGCCAAGGTTAAGATTTATATTATTTGCGCATGCTCAAAACTATTGATAGTTGAAGCATAATTTAGCTAAACTTAAAAATTACTTTCAAGTAACCTTGGAAATTTATTGAGTAAAGTCTTTCTTGTTCACATGTTTCAACAGTAAATTAGTGGTTACTTTTATATTAAATAACTTTAGTAATTTACTGTTGCTTTTAAGAAATTTGTTATAAAATCTTGCTTTTAACTTTATTTGCCTAATAGACTATCAAAGGGCATAAGTATAATAATAACAATGAATGAAAATAGTTTGAGAAATATTTAAGTTCAGAAAAGATGTAGGAGTAGGAGACTTCGAGAAAATCTCGACTAAGTTACTATGAAACAATGCTTCTAACTGTGGATTCATTGTCAAAGTTATTGGCATGCTAGTCGCTTCTAACATACTAGCAATTCGTACGTCACTTTTTTAATAAATGTCACATTTTTAACAAAAAAGTGACATAATAGATACATTAAGCTCTTGTATATTACGATATTTCTATCACTTTTTTAACATTACAATGTTTACCTTTTGTTGAACAAATATACTGTAATAATGTTAAGCACTCATATGTCACATTTTTAAACAAAAGTGACTTTTCTTTTAAAAAAAATGACACAATGTCACTTTCTTTTAACAAAGTGATACAAAGTCACTAATTTTACGCTGGGCGGTCATCCAGTGTATTATTGGGCGATCGCACAGTTAAATGTTTCAGGACGGTCACTTTTGTAGTGTATATTATTATTTTTTTTTTCTGTCACATTTTTTAAGCTTGTTGCTTTTTTTTAATTTTCTATCATTTTTTTTTTGAATTCGTGTCACTTTTTTGAAATGTTTTTTTGTTTGTTTAGTGTTTATCACTTTTTCTGTCATTTTCTTGACATTTCTATCACTTTTTGAGTGACAAACTTCACTTTTTAATAAAAGTGACATTGTATGTTATTTTTAAATTAAAAAAAGTGACAATTAATTTTATACAATATTTTTTATTTCAAAAATATTTTTCATTTGATTTTTCGAAAGACCTCTAATTTTAAAGATATTTTTGTAAGTTGTCCTAATAAATATATAGGTCATGTTAGGCCAGAAGCAAAAGCCCAGTGTTGGATTTAGGTGATCCAATCCACCAATAAACCAGACTCAGTATTGCAAATCGACCAACACAAATGTCCGACCAACACAAACCAAACACCACCCAATTGGCTGCTTCTACGGGTTGCCCACAAATGGCAATGGAGTGGAATTTAGTAGCCACAAGATTCAACCACAAAGGTTAAGGAAGAAGGACAAGGCAATGAAAGCACATAGCAAAATCGGGAAGCACAAAGCAAAATCGGGAACACTGTCTTTTCTCTCTCAAAAAACATGGCTACCACTATTCACACTAATTGCAATAGTAAGGGGGTGAACAATATAAAAGGATTGGTGATGGACTTTTAGGTTAGGGAATAGTAAGGCCCAATAGGTAGAATACAAATGGGCTACAATCGAAAAGCCTTACAAGATAATGGGTCGGACCATGAGCAACTCTAATTAATTAGACTACTTCCAATTGCCCAAGTGGATTACATGATAAGTTTAGACAATTGTGGTGTCGACATTTCACTTCACTCATCGGTCGAGACCTATGAAGTATAATTCCAAAAAATGGTTTAACATCATCACCCGTATTTATGGGGTATCAAAAAACCCAACAAATCTCCACCTTGATTCTCAATAAATCTGCAAGTAACCAAAACACAAAGTTTATACTTGCATAATCAAGGTAACCAATAAGATTGGAATCACAGACATTACGTCGTGTTTCAAACCTGAAACACATACCATACCTACTCCATATACTCACTGGGGCTAAGATCAAGAATACCCAAGTAGAAGGAAATGATTACAGCAATCAATCAAGAGCAAATAAAAATGTGATGGTGAGATATCATATATAAGATAACACATAAATCTTTTCAAAACATGTTCACACAGAACAATATATGAACATCAAGTTAATCAACAGGTTAACACATATGCAACAAATGCATAAATGACCCCACAAAGAAGATCTCACCACACTTATCATATTTCATTCTGTGTTGCTCACACCGCAAGAACACATATCTCAACTCATCGCCCACCATGCTCACTAGACTGATCACTCAACTCATGTCTAACGGTAAGTCACAATAGATCCTAAGTTCTCGGAATAATCATCTATCACTACATCACTTCTCTCAACCTAAGTGGATAATGGGTCTCCACCTAATAGAAGTGATAGAACTGTCACTCTCACACTCCACCTGATCATGGTCTTTTACAAATAAAGGATTCCAACATTTAATCACCTCTCCACTCAAGATCCAAATGTCTCACTCCACATCCACGGTACAAACCACTAATGTATCCCTATGAATCTATACTCCACCTTACCAAAAGATATATCATACACTGCTAATGCATCATAAACCCACTATGGCAAATCAACACCTTTTACCGCAGTTAAAACACATCTTAATTTTCGTACTTGTCTTAGACCTACGTATGCCATCAATACCAAATAATGACCACAAGCAAAATAAGACATAATTCACATAGAATAGTCAAACAAACTTTCCTAAGGTCACATCGAATTCTAACAATGTAGAAAATTGGTAACAAATTTGACTTCTAATGCGAAAAATAAATTATCCTACACAATATTTTTAACTGTAATAATAAAAGGTAAAGAACATGATACCGAGCGCACNACATCAAGTTAATCAACAGGTTAACACATATGCAACAAATGCATAAATGACCCCACAAAGAAGATCTCACCACACTTATCATATTTCATTCTGTGTTGCTCACACCGCAAGAACACATATCTCAACTCATCGCCCACCATGCTCACTAGACTGATCACTCAACTCATGTCTAACGGTAAGTCACAATAGATCCTAAGTTCTCGGAATAATCATCTATCACTACATCACTTCTCTCAACCTAAGTGGATAATGGGTCTCCACCTAATAGAAGTGATAGAAGTGCATCTCTCACACTCCACCTGATTAGGGTCTCTTCACAGATAAAGAATTCCAATATTTAATCACCTTTCCACTTGTGATCCAAATGTCACACTTCACATCCCCGGTACAAACCACCAATGTACCCTTATGCATCTATACTCCACTTTATCAAAAGACGTACTCACACACTGCTAATACATCACAACCCACTATGCATGCAAACAATTACACCAAGTAATAAGATCACTTCAATTCATGCCGATGCACATATGAAACACATTAAAAATGTAACATATAATCATGCAACCGAAGTGAATAATCACACACATACAAAAAAAGACTACACACGGATGCACATGCAGTAACTAGGTTTACACTCAATAAACCTCACTAGGGTCGTCACTCGACCCTGTACCTAAATTCGCCTAGCCTCTCATCTTACCATTCTGCTTATCCTTCTTGGGACAATCCCTAATAAAATGTCCAATCTTACCACAACTGCAACACCGTCTACCATTAGACTTGTCCCATCTTTTGTCATTCTTCTTACCACCCTCATCACTTGAGTCACTACTCGAATCACATTGTCTTGAGCTCTACCTAAACTCATCTGGTTGAACTTCATTCTACTCCTCATCATATGCAACTCACCGTTTATCTTATCTTCTTTTTCAACCTTAATCTCCATTTCCTTATTCTTAAGGGAATTTATGACAATATCAGGTGTTAGAGTGTCCATACTATACTTAATTGCATTCTTAATCTCTCTATATGAATCAGGCATGAAATTAAGCAAAATGATAGCTTTATATGTTTCAAACAATTTTCTCCACAATTAACAATATCTTGAACCAACTTGTTAAAAGTATCTAAATTGTCATTAAAATTCTTTAAAGGATCCATTTTAAAGATGAAAAATATTTCAAGCACGTACAATTTATTAAGAGTAGATTTAGTTAAATATAAATCTTCCAACTTTTTTCAAAGTTTTTTGGTAGAATCAAATTTTTTAACTTTTTTTCAAAATAGTGTCAAACATGTGTAAAATAATTGAAGTGTAAACAAGTTCGTCATATACTTTTTTTTATGTTTCTATTAAATTTGCAGGAAATTTGTCATCTTTGAAATTTTTTGGGGAACCAAAATCTCCTTCATCTCTTGTTGCTTCATTAAAAAATCTCATTTTCCATTGAAAATTTCAATTTTGAAATATGAAGACATTTTAAAAAATAGAATAACCAAAAAATGCACAAATAGATCACAATATAAATCGTTCTAAATTTCCAGGATTTCATAAGATTCACAATCTTAGATCAAGGAATTTTTCGAACGGGGTCAGGGCTAGGTGTTCTAATGGAATAGCCAATGTAACACTAAGGTATATCAACAAAAAATTCAAAATTCCACGCAATTAAATATAGAAGTAAATATTAACTTGTAGTTAAAACCAATACTTCAAATAGAGTAATTAATTCCTAAATTTCTAGCACAAGCAATGGTTACCCCTTCACAGTAACCACAATCTTAATGTCACCACAAACGATGACGCTCTAATGCTGAAATTTAAATAGGTTAAGTCAATTTACCAGAGCGGACCTATCTGAGTCCGTAAATTACAAGATATGCAAATTTACTGCTTTATGCGAATTTACTTCCTTAGGGCCGCAATTTGTGGCCTAGAGTAATTCCGTAAATGTATGGAAGTTGCGAGCAAAAATTGAATTACGAAAACGGGGGCAAAATCGTACAAATTTCACTGTACACCCTGAAACACAAAAGCGCTGCCACGCACCTCGCTGGAATCCCCACGCGTAGTTGGCGTCGGCGCCGTCCCAATTCCGGTCTTTGTTTCATAAAAAACCTACTGAATTGGCCGGAAAACTCAGTTGCGGGTTCTGCTTTTTGTTGAAAAGTCTAGGCAATTTTTTTAACAGTTTTTTCTACCGATTTTTGGATCTGTTTTCCACGAAAATCACCTCCAACGAATGCTTTGATACCAAATGTTGGATTTATGTGCTCCAATCCACCAATAAACTGGATTCAGTATTGCAAATCGACCACCACAAATGTCCAACCAACACAAACCAAACACCACCCAATTGGTTGCTTCTTCGGGTTGCCAACAAAGGGCAATGGAGTGGAATATAGTAGCCACAAGATTCAATCACCAAGGTTAAGGAAGAAGGACAAGGCAAGGAAAGCACAAAGTAAAATCGAGAAGCACAAAGCAAAATCGGGAACACTGCCTTTTCTCTCTCAAAAAACACGGCTACCACTATTCACACTAATTGCAATAGTAAAGGGGTGAACAATATAAAAGGATTGGGGATGGGCTTTCAGGTTAGGGAATAGTAAGGCCCAATAGGTAGAATAAATGGGCTACAACCGAAAAAATCTTCCAAGGTAATGGGTCGGACCATAAGCAACTCTAATTAATTAGACTACTTCCAATTATTCAAGTGGATTACATGATAGGTTTAGACAATTGTGGTGTCGACATTTTACTTCACTCATCAGTCGAGACCTATGAAGTATAATTCCAAAATTATTTAACATCATCGCCCGAATTTATTGAATATCAAAAAACCCAACACCCATTTATGTTGATGAAACGTAGATCAAGACATGACCCAGTTGTTTAACTTGGTGCAATTATTCAGGGGCAAATAAACTGAATGATCATTGTATTTTCAATATATTATTGTTTATCAGTAATAGTGAACTTTAAGAGCTTGTCTGGAGCAGCTTTTCAGTGGAGAAAAATCAATTTTTGGACCATTGCAAGCCAAAATTAGCAATCTTTTTTGACTTTTACTCTCATATTGGGTTCCACCTGACATTTAAACGGTCAAGAAGCACTAAATTTCTTTTTGAATAGTCATTTTATTTTAAAACCCGTTGTGTTATAAGTATATAATATGTTTGCATAATAATTTACATATATATGATGCGGTAAAATAAGATTGTGTCAGTCATTATATTTTAATCCCTAATTTATATAATATTAAGAAAAGAGAAAAATATAGAATTTCAAAATAATTTAATTGAAACAAATAGAGTGTCTGCCGATTAGTCTTCTTTCTTCTTTGTTGCTTCACCAACACGTAGGAAAAGAATTAAGAAACTACAGATGTATGTCAAAGAGTTTACTCCATATTCCATAAGTAAAATTTCACAGCAAAACAAAGGGACTTTATTCCGCTGAACCCTAACCGTTCAATTCCTTTCTTATTCTTTTCTGGTTAAAGGAAAAAAATACTCTTTTTTAACTCAACAGGCTGTGCAGTACCATCATGAAATTTTCTATTTCAAAAGGCAACGTTCTCAAGCCAAATTGATACTCACAATACGACCATTCCAATGTGATTGGGATGCTTTTGAGGACTATGCGATTCTTGACTTGAAAGGCCCTTAACTTGGCTTTGAAAAAACTCAAAGGTTGCCTTCAAATTAATATCTTAACTCCAACAGTTGCACTTTTCTAACTGTTAAACAAGACTTCGTGGGATCCCACTACTGTTCCATGCCCCTGCCACTGATCATATGATATTGATACTGTTTATTTGGACCGTTACTTTGAGGTTTTGCCTTTGAATTCTTTGCTGTTAGTTTAAATCTACTTTACAGCCATAGAGTCCCACGCTACATTAACTTTTGTGCAAACTCCTCTTCCAACCTTTGAGCACTAAAGGACGTGCGATTCCATAAGTTTTTTAAACCCCTAATAGAAACCAAATTCCTGGTGTAAAATAGTTTTTTAATTTGAATTTGGACAACGGCTTTTCATATACAGGACGGTTTGTTTGAAGTTCTGTGTATGTGTGGGGTACTAAATTATAAGTGCTATACTTCAAAAACATATTTAGCCCCTATTTGGTGGAATTACAATAAGATTTTTAGTAAATTTTGATAAAAGTTGATGAAATCTGTAGTTGAAAAATTGCAATTTCTATAAAATAGGTATAAAATTGATTGTTGACTTTTATTTGGATTAAAATCTATATTAAAATCACTATCAAACAGGGATTTACTACGAAAAGAAAAGGAAAGGAAAGGAAAGACAAGACCCTACACCCCACTTTTTCCTCTCCTTTTGTTAATTTTGTTCAACTTAATGTGGGGCGTCTCTTGTCCGTTTGTACATCTTTGGTGGTTTATTTTATTTGACCTTTTGCAGACGGTCTTTCTCCAAAGTTTGTGAGCTAATAAAAGAAAGATTCTTTAATTTTGCAGTTAATGGCAAAATTAATGCTTTTATTAACTGTCAAAAGGTTTGGTCTCCAGAGCTTAAGGATCTAAAGGGTACTATACTACTACTTGGCATGTACTGGGACAAAAGATGGTGGACCCGACTTCACAGAGATTTCAATCTAGCGCAATGCCCTTTGTAAAAAAAAAAAAAAAAAAATTAAATTCCAACCTTGAGGGTCCCCCACCGTTTCACCCTTAGAGCATTGTCGAGGAGGTAAATCGCGGGATGTACCTCAACAAGTCAGGGTACAAGAGCTGTCATACTGGTGCCCACAAAAAGTCTAATTCTAAACATTGTAAGAGGTAGGAATAGAACCCTCACACTGCGGCTGCCAGCTCAGCAGAAACTACCTCACTCTTGTCCTTTGTAAATTGTACGGGGCATNTCAATTTCATTGGGGTTGGTGAAAGATTTGTTTTAAATCTGAAACGTTTTGGTGGTCCTTTGTATTTGTCATGGACCAACTTTTTCTTTGGTATCATTCGTTTATAAATTAATTGTACACTTAGTTGGACAACTAATGAGTTGTTCTTATCGTTGATTTAAAATATAATTTTTAAAATGAATAAATGTGATATCTGCCAATTGTAAAGAAAATTGTCCAAATAGCATGATTATTCATTTATATATGCATTAAAATTTTTAATGGTTGTTTATTTAGCCATCTCTGTCCTTGGAATGAAATTCAAAAATAAAATTATATCGTATTCTGTTATCTAGCACTATTGGTGCTAAAACATGAGTTTAAGTGGAGTTAAGTGATGGTTTCAATAAAGGATAAAATTAAATTATTTATTTAATTATACATATAATTTAATATAACATGATCTTATATATATGTACAAATAATTTTATTATTTTTAACCTTTTACCGGATTTATGACATGACACCCCAATTTCAAGAAAATGCAGATAGGTCCCAAAATAAAAGACATTTAAGAAACAACTCAAAACAGAAAACTGCGAAAAAATTGAGATCTCTAGTTGTTTTTAAAGCCGAGATATTAATTAATACTGATATAAACAGATGATCGAAGAATTGAATTACACTTGGGCCGAAAAGAAAAATATAGTAAATTGGAGAATTGGCGTTCGAGTTCAGATTTGGACTCATAATATCTTTTCGAAAAGAGAACTACGAGATGAATTGGACTCACTGCTTTGTAGATTTAGAGTTTGTTTGAGATTCGAAAACTGCTTTTTAAGTTATAATGCTATTTTTGTCATTAGTTTTATTTTGAATTCTTTACAATTTTAGTTTGTTTAGGCAATTTTTTTGTTTAAACCCTTATTAATAAATGGTTAATTCATTATTGTTATCTTGGATTAATAAAACTTCTGGATTCTTATCTTTCATTCTCTGGTGGATTCCATATTTTTGTTCTTAAATTTTTCGTTTGAATTCCTTACTTCGCATTGTATCAAATACTTTGCTAAAAAGTATTTTAATTAATTATAAGTGAGCTTTGAGAAATGACTTACTTTAAATTTAATGTTTTGCGGGTAACTAATAACAAAAGTTCTTTTTTTGTTTAATATATTGTATTAATATTTATTTTTAAATTTGTAATTACACGAGTTTATTATCTGTTTTAAGTCTTTTCGGGATGTATAAACAGCAAAACATATTTTCTTTAGAATTTCCTGCTAATGAAAAAGTGATTCCTAGCCTTCAAAACAAATGGTACTTCTTTAATAAAAAAATTAGGACAAAGTCAAAAATTAATTTTAACCACATATTCTATGGGACTTACAATTTTGCAACCTCGCGTTTCATTAACTTTGTCATAATCTATTGAAAATATAATTTTAGCTGCACTAATTAATAGGGGTTATATCATTAAATTTAACAAAAACAGTAGCAATTCAGGACATCATAAGTACTATAATGTTGTTTATTTCGTTGTTTTCTTGATATTATTCTTACTCGAAGATTTGAAGACAATCTCACGTAAAGTGGAAATTAATATCTTATTTTCTTGCAGAGATAATTAGCTTGAACCCCGCGTTGAATGTAACTAGAACCAAGTCCCTTCGTTCTCTTAAATGTAAGCCCTCTTTGTTGTTTAGAGTAATCTCAGTATTTCGAGATAATCATGAACTACTTTTATATTATTCTCTTTTTAGTGAAGCTTTCTTGTCTCCACTTGGCTAATTAAGTATTCAATTAATCCCTTATATTGTTACATATTTCGTCTAAAATTAAATTTAGGGATTCTCCACAACTCAACTATTTACAAATTAGTCTTCACTAATACAAAATATATAGAACAAACCTTGACAGTTCACACTAAAGTTTTGCTTGGTGACACGTGATTCCATAAAACTTCAAAGTCTATGTTTTGATGCTCAAAAATTGAATCTATTACAAACCAAAGGGACCTGATTTTGCATGCACGTAGTAATTAAATTATTGTCGGGAGGGGTGTTCGGCTTTCCGTGCATGCATGGATTAGAGAAGCAAATATGTAAAGAATTTTCGAAGCTACCCATAAATAATGAATAATTTGGAAGGAGAAGCATTTATATGTTCACACTCACTATTCTTGCCTATCTCGGAGAATGTTCAAATGTAATATGAAAGCCTTTTCATTAATAAACCATAAATACAGTGCGAAATTAAACAATGCAGCATGCATAATCGAAGAGAAAGCTGAAATATACACAATTCAATCTTGGAAAGATTGAGATACAAATACATGCACTAACTAAATAATTAAGGAGACAAACAGCTGATTCTCCATTACAATGCCTTAATTAACATGCTCAGAATGACCTATACCAGGACTATGACCTGGGGTCGTAGGTCGAAAAGAATCTACAGATCCTTCAGTGAATCTAAATCCATGCTTCTGTAGCAACTGTACTCTAGGGTTCGAAACGATGCTGCTAGGGTCCGGTGATGTTCCTTTTGCATTCGGAGTATTAACCAATTTCGACAATCTTCCTTCAGTGAGAAAAACTTCATTTGATACTATAACAAGTAGAAAAAACAAGCAAGTAAAGAATTTGGCCATGTGAAATATTTTTTTTTTATTTTTCCAGAAGAACAATAGTTGATGGAAATCGGAGGAGAGAATGAAATTGAAGAAAACAAGTGTTGTGGGTGAAACGCTTCATCTAAGTTGGTATTTATGGAGTCAGAAAGTAAAGAATGCATGTGATGTCAATTGTGAGGCCCCAACATCGAGGAAGATTCCTGGTGCATGCAAGCTTGTGAGAGAGAGGTTTAAATTAAGATGGAATTGGAATATATGTTAATTTTAAAAATGAAATCATCCTAGAGGGCTTGTCTTATTGATAACAAAATAGAACAAAATATAAAATTATAGAAGGGAGCTTGGCCAGATTTCCAGCTATTGTTGTTACAATAAGGTAAACTTACTAGTCTCTGACAATGTAAAAGCTAAAAAATTGTGTGCGCTCTAGTCATAATCGTCATCATAATTCTATTATATGTTAATTAGTACTACCTTATGTACATTGATTAACAAAGAAATTTATTAAAAACATTATAAGCAAATATTCAAAAATAAGGGTGCTCACTCCTACCATCTTAAGTGTGTGTGTGTGTGTGTTCATTATTAATAAAATACCTATTATTCTTTTTTTTTTTTAATCCAATAACATTGGCGAGCATTATAAATTTAATCACAAATAATAAATTATGGGGCTTAATTTTACTGGTTAACGATTCTTAAATAATTTTTTAGAGGGCTCTCTGATCTCTTAAAGAATTAATGTAACACATATTACACGAGAGATTTCACAATCGAAATACAGTACTATCTATTCCAAGCATTAGTAAAGACGCTGTACACCAATGGGGTTCAGAAGGAGATGTGTGCAGTTAGAAGTACCACAGAAGCACAAATAGAGGCCAAACAACACAACGGAATGCTGCATTTATATGTCTACGAGTGTATGGGAATTGAGAGAAATATGAAGAAAAAACAAGAAATTAAAAGGGACTAGGGTTCTTACAAAATGAGCACTAATTGAACTAATATGTGGATGGATCGATTTATGATTGTTAGTTTTAAGATATATATCCCAAAAAATTTTGTGCTAGTTAATATTCAATGAGTCAGAACATATATGTCCTCTTTTGATTGGCAATCATAATTAAATAAAATTGTAGCAAATGTGAAATGAATTTCTTTTAATCATTTTGTATATTTGCAGGATCATTTATGCTTCTTGAACTTAATATTTATGTTTTAACAGCTTCTTAGTTTTTAAGTGTAAGATACGTATTAAAACTGGACAATTGAAAAAAAAAAAGACAAAGAAAAAGAGAAATAAAAGTTATACCCATTGAACGCCTGAACGAGCAAAAAGTACGTCGGGCACATCATCCCATCTTCTTCATTTGTTGAAAGATGGGACAAGTTGGTACTTGAATAACTAATATATGGACAATGTCATTTGTACACTCATTCTTTTTCCACATATTATTGACACGACAATTGATTGGGTGAAAAAACTGTTCAAATAATAAACTATCTAATGATGTATTGACACGTGGCAAATTGTGAAAAATCTTGTAAAGAATGGTGTATATGTAGCATGATGATGTACCTACGAGATTCTCTCTAGCATGCATGTTATATATTGTATTTATGCAAATATACTAAATAGTTCAAAAGGCGTGCAGTAGGTGGCTAAATAGAATAATACAGTAATTTAATGAACGGCCGGCATTTGTGCAGAGAGATCTGTGTGTCTGTGGTAGATGTAAATTACGTCCTCCGGCAATATCAGACCCTATGCAGTTGAAAATTCCCTGCAGTTAGGGCTGCACATGATGTGAATCCAATTTTAAATTTAACCCCTTTTTAATAGCTACCTATATATAATTACAGTGTACATGTACACATTATATTTAGGCACGCATGACAATTGATATCCTTTGTCTATGGGAGATCGGGTGACTGTTCGTTAAATGTAGAAAACAAATATATGTATTTTTACTTTTTAAAAATTTAAATTTTAAGGGAAAAAAATAGTTTAGCATAGAATATTTGTTTTATATATATATAATTAGCATGCAGTTTTGAATTAATGGTCAAAATTAAATGAATTTTTGTACCTCTATAGATTGAATCATTTTCTTTGGAATTTTTACATACAAGAATTTCAGAAGTAATTGACATGAAACTTGCAAGTTGGTGAATGTGGACAGTTGATGAAACGGTTTTATTCTGAATGAATATTGTAAGAGACAGTTGAACATGTTAATTCCTAGCCCCTCGTGACATATTCTTCAAAGAATCAACAGAGACAGCAGGGATACCCCGACAAGATTCTTCGAGATTCTCCATTTTGCGGCTGATTTATACTATTCCAATTGCCAATCAAGGGCTGTGAATCCTCCATAACTTTATATTATCTCTGCACATTGAAAAGTGAAGGATGAATAAAAAAATCCATTCAATAGCAATATGCGTCTAGTGGGGTGGAGTGTCAATGCCAGCAGCCAGAAAGAGATGCTTTTGATGGCCAACTTATAGTAAAAGCTTAATTTAACTTGCATATTTAAGAAATGGTACTGCTGTAGTCCTGCCCTAATCATGAAACCTGTGTTTAATATAAATGGGCATGCGAGTCATGGCCTTTTTAATAAAAAAAATAAAGGAAGGAAAAAAAAATGCTTTATTTGTTGGTTCATGGTTAGTGGTGACACAGTTGTAAAACGACATGCTTAAAAAAACCGTTTAAAATAACTCAAGTTATCAGAAGAATTCAAGTATTCTTTTTCGAATTTGGAAAATAACTTTTAAAGATCTTTCTTTTTTTTTTTAAATATAGAGGAGCGAAACAGTCAAACTATTGATATTGGAAGGAGAGAAAACTCACTCACCCCTTTAAAATGATCGAATCTTAGCTGGAGGCATGCGCAGTTACACTCACAAGGGGAAAGACAGAAGGTTGATGGGCTATTTCCCAATATGTAAAAAGTGGTATTTTCCCTTCTTCTTTTTTCAAACTTAGCTAGGGCAAGGGCTGCAATTTGCCTCATTAGGAAACCTTATTTTACTTCTACTTAACTCTTTTTTCTTTTACAACATCATGGTTCAAGATGTGGGTTTTGATTACACATTCTTTCAAAACTTATTTTACAATCACACATTTTTCAATAAAATAATATATTTCATCATATCAATAATTTTTCCATACTTTTTAATCACATATTTGACACAGAACGAAAGTTCAAAAATTTACTAGCATAAATCTTTAGTTCGTAAAATCGGTAGCCACCAGAAAATAATATCAAAACCAAAAAAGAGATTCCTTTATTCTGATAACAAAAGCCTTTCAATAGTCTTTGGGAACTCTAATTTAAGCAAAAAGATCAAAATAGACATTCATTAAATAAAAACAACTAAAAACGCAAAAACTTAAAAAAAGGATAAAACTTCAACGGCCCGCCAACGTGTCTTAAACAACGAATTTGAGGGTGAAAATGACCTCAACCGGGGGTTGTTGAAACGGTATGGAGCACTGAAAACCATTTTCGAAAACATATTATAATAGAAAATCTGACAATCGAACTGAAAGTTATGATTGTTTCTTCGGAACAGCAGCTCGTTTAGTCAATTTTTTATCCAATTTTTCTTCAAACTCCAAAGTTAATTGTCCTACATCAATATTTCATATCATATCACATTTAAAATACATTATTTTCTCAATAATATCCATAAAAAATGAGAAATATTTCAAAAATGCTTTTTAGAGTTTAAAAAGTGGGAAATATGTATAGTTTTATCATTAAACAATCACACAAAATTTTAAAAGTAGGATCTCTGAGATGTGATGGACAAATAAAAAGGGCAAAAATATATAGTCATCATTATGAATAGATCTTCCAAGTTACCTTTGAAAAAAAGGGAAGATTGCAGCGGTTTCAAACCTTTGATTTTTTTTTTACAAATTTTACCTTAATCTTCAATTTGTGCTATTAGCAATTCCAAACCTTTAAAAAATTAGCACATGAAGTCCAAATTGACGAAAACAATTAGTTCCACCGTTAATTGACCTAAAAATAGAAAAGTTGAATATTTTGACTAATTTAAATGGGGGCATTTTCGTCAATCAATCCCACCCCCACCCCAAAATCCTTCATCTTCTTGGTGACAAAACTTAGTCATCGTCGACTATTCCTGGAGCCACGGATAGAGCTAACACCCAGCGAGCCGACGTGGTCATTATTGCATGTGAGAAGTACTCGATTCGATTCCTCCTCACCTCCACTTCTTCTTTTAATTTTTTTAACACAATAAATAATAATTAAACAACTCTATAGTATTTTATTTTCATTTAACATTGATAAGAGTGTTCCACATGTAACCACGATTTTCCTCCACCACAAGTGAGGATTTATTAATAAAATCCTGAAGGTACCACACTCATTTTCCCAAAAAATAAATAAAAATCGGTAGGACTGTTTTATCTCAAACGGAAAATCCTTGCTCTAAATATAAGAGGTATGGGGTACGATTCCCCTCACCTCATCTTCTTCTTTTAATTTTTTAGCACAATAAATATTAACTAAACAAATCTATATTATTAGTTTTTGTTTCTAAAAAAGTTTCTAAAAAAATTTTGTTGACTCAACTTATTATTCATAATATATACTTTTATTGTTAGATATTATCAATTTATTTTGTAAAATTCAAATTTGAACAATCAAAGTACTAATCTTTATTATTTTTAGCGTTCGAAAAATAATTTTCTTTTATTGGTAAAAAATAGCACTAAAAATCACCATTGTAAAAATTTATTGACTTAAATTATTACTTCATAAGATATACTTTTATTGTATTATCAATATATTTTGTAAAATTTAAATTTGGAAATCTAAGTACTGATCTTTATTCTTTTAAGAATTCGAAAAATACATCTCTTTTTGGGGTAAAAAATAGCTTAAAAATTCACCGTTTAAAAAAAAAATTGTCCTTATCATTTAATCAACGATAATCAATATTTTACCTA
Source organism: Fraxinus quadrangulata (assembly GCA_903798255.1). Taxonomy (NCBI): domain Eukaryota; kingdom Viridiplantae; phylum Streptophyta; class Magnoliopsida; order Lamiales; family Oleaceae; genus Fraxinus; species Fraxinus quadrangulata. Next base: position 39,030 of record CAIGRB010027679.1, read on the forward strand.
TAAACTTCATCTTTTTTCGCTTAAATTCGTAAAAATTTGAAACTTGATCATATGTATACGATTCAAAAAATGTGTCTTTATTCCTTATTATTTTGGATTATATTGAATTATTATTTCATATGTATATGATTTTTACATTTTAGTGCATTTATATATTGATTGTAGATCTTTTAGTATAAATCAATTACGGGAGTGGCACCAGTGTTGGTCCTTTACCATTGCCGAAGAGATACCAGTATTGGGGATTACCTCAAACTTGCTGCTCAACTTTTTGTTGTACACATCTTGTTAGTGAACAAGAACCAAAAAAAAAAAAAAAAATTAGTTATAGCAGAGCCTCACCTACGGTGAGATGACCCAAATCAAAACTGATAGATACACATAAGTATATACATGATTCTTCATTCATTGTTAACCCTTCCCTACTGACTGGTGTTGGAGAAGTGCAAGACTCAGAAAGATAAAACTGTAATAAAATTGCGGTTGTTGATGATAAAACCCCATAATCCGGTGATACGAGGATTTCTACTTGGTGTTCGAGGTTTTCACAGACTAAATCGAGGAATTGGGTTTGGTTGGAGGCTTCGCATACGGTCTAGTGGGAATGAAGACTTTGTTGGAACTTGAGGAAGGCGGAGATTGCACAGCGGATTGAGGCAGTGGAGACGATGGAACTGGCAGTGGCTGTATGTTGTGAATAATAATTCCAAATAGGAGAAAAGGAATAGAAACAAAAGAAGATAATTAAGAACGTGAAGGAAAACTCAAAAGTTTAAACACGTAATCGTTGTCCTCAAACTATATTTACCCTCTTTTGAATTGAATTTGATACTCAAAGTGACTATTAGCAAATGGTTTACATGATTTATCAAACTAGTGAAATTCCTTCAAAACTTGAGAACTCAAAAATAGAATTTTGAATATAAAATAAAAGAGTTTTTAATCTTTCTTGTGAAATGGAATTTGATCTCAAGTGGTTTGTATATATATTTTATTGATCATTTATCACTTATATATAGATCTCAACCAATACTACACGAAATGGTGCCAAGACATGATGAAAAGAGGCAATTTTTTTTATCCAAAAGGACACTGTTTCAAATTGAAAAACCAGCCACGACTTTATTTAACTTTATGTGGCCGCATAGAACAAACCTATGTGGCCGCATTGATTTTTTCAAAAGCCTATGCGGATGCATAAACTAAAGTTTTGGCCCTCCAATTCATTTTTATTCCACATACTTTTATTGATTTTGAACAATAATTTCAACAATTCCCCACTTGTTCAATATTTAATAAAATTTCATATTCAAAATATACAATACTTATGTATAAGGATTAGATATCTTTCGATTTGAATCTAATCATAGTGTAATTCAAACAAAGTAAATTCAAAATTAAAGATAGTAAAAAAGTTTTGAATCAATAATTTCTTGTGACAATACTGGTAAGAACACACACAAGTATCACATGTTCTTAAATTCCTCAATCTTGCTTAGCGCTAATATGGCATTGCGCTCATCATATTTAACAAACTTTTAAGAGAAAAACTCTAACTCTCTATTGAAGCGGCACCACCTCGAAGTTCGTCTAGATGAAATTCTTCCAGTATCTTTGTTACTTTTAGATATACTTATACTTTATTATTAAATTTCATTAAGAGCTTAAAACTCACCTCTCACTTTAGTAACAACCAGCATTATATATTTAGGATATGATTATTACGAATTTTATATTGCTGAAACTATAAAGGATTAGATATCTTTCAATTTGAATCAAACCATAGTATAATTCAAACAAAGTAAAGTTAAAATGAAAGGTAGCAAAAAAACTTTTAACCAATCATTCCTTGTGACAATACCGATAAGAACACACCCACACACCCACATACACACACATACACACACACACACACACACACACACACAAGTATCACATGTTCTTAAGTTCCTCAATCTCACTTAGCACTAATATGGCCTTGCGGTTATCCTATTCAACGAACTTTTAAGAGAGAAACTCCAACTCTGTATCGAGGCGGCACCACCTTGAAGTTCATCTAAATGAAATTCTTCCAGTATCTTTGTTACTTTTAGAGATGCTTGTACTTTAGTACTGAATTTCATTAAGAGCTTAAAACTCAACCCTCATTCAAGTAACAACCAACATTATATTATTAGGATAGGTTTATCTTGAAATGTTGAAACTTATTCACATATCGAAGGACTTGTTGTTACCCTTTTAATCCGTGAATTACTTGTTAAGTAATGACACGTAGGGTTGTCATCATTGTTGAATCTTTTATTTTAAGAGTTTCAACCCCTTCCTGCTCGAAATAGATATTACTAAATCTCTATTTAGTGGTTTAGTTAAGGGATCTGTTAGATTCTCAATTGACTTGACATAATTTAAGGAAATTATTCTACTCTTGATTAAATTTGTCATATAGTTATGTCTTAAACTCATATGTCTAAACTTCTCATTATATGCCTCATTGTATGCATTTACTAATGTGGCTTGACTATCACTCGTGATAGATATTGAAGATGTATTCTTCGGCCTCAAAGGTATTTCATAAAGAAGATCCTTAATCTACTAAACTTCTTTCCCGGTATCTAATAATGCTACAAATTTAAATTCCATAGTTAAGTATGTAATACATGTTTGTTTATTTGATTTCCAAGAAACGACACCTTCTCCAAGAGTACACATACAACCCGAAATAAACTTGCTTTCACCCATGCTAGATATCCAACCAAAGATTTCATTGTAGGTTTCCCTTAATTCATTGTCCGATAATAGTGAATTCTCAAAGAACTCAACATCACTTGATTCAATTATTACATTAGTCTCCAAATTTAACAATCTATATGATTTCCTATTTCTAGCACAACCAACAATGGCACATTTAATGCATTTTCAACCCAACTTGATTCTATTAGGGTTCGTGCTCTTACAATATGCAAGACAACCCCACATTTTTAAGTATCCAACGTTAGGTTTTCTTCATTTCCACAATTCATAATGAGAAACCTTTGTAAATTTCGAAAGAATTCTATTTAATATCCTACATGCACTCAACAATGCTTCACCACATAAATTAAATGGTAACTTAGTATAAGTTAATATGGTATTTATCATTTCAACTAAAGTTCTATTTTTACTTTCAATCAAACCATTTTGTTTGAGTGTTCTAGATGCAGAACAGTGATAAATTATGTCTTATTGTTCATTCACTAGAAAATATTGAACTCATTTATCACTTCTTAGAATTTTTATTTTCTTACTTAAGTGATTTTTAACTTCATTTTTATATGTTTTAAACATATCAGAAAGTTCATGTTTATGTTTCACTAAATAAACATAAATATATCTAGAGTAATTATCTATAAAGGTTATAAAATACATATTTTCATATCTAGTTAACATACTATTTAATTCACATATGTCCATATAAATTAATTCTAAAATATTAGAAGTCATATTTATACTTTGATAAAGTTTCGTATTCATTTTAGATTCTATACATGGTTTACATTTAAATGTATTAATTTTATTATATGATATTAAGTCACATTTTAACATTCTTTTCATGGTACTCTTACCTGTATAACCTAATCTAGCATACCATAAAGTAAATGAATTAACAATATAAACAATGTCAGCTTTATTAATAATTTAGTAAATAGTACAAAGTTTCATCATTCATTCACTAGAATAGCATTTTTCAACAAATTTTTCATTTAGAGATAATACATGTTTACCGGACTTATAAACACTTTTTATGCCCGATTTTTGAAATAGATTACTACTAACTAAGTTCGTATTCATTTTAGAAACATGTAATACATTTGTTAAAATAACGATTTTCTCAGAAGTGAAGATAATCTCTACATTTTCTTTTCCAACGACTTTAGAGCGGCCTCCGTTACCCATTTGAATTTCTTGATCTCCATCCACTTCATAATATGTTTTGAATAAAGACTTATCATATGATACATGTACAGTTGCACATGTATCATACCACCAACCTAGAATTTTTTCCTTGATTGCATTGATTACGTTTAAGGTGGCCACAATATTGCCTTCTTTGGTGTAGTTCACTTTTCCTTCAAAATTGTTTTGCTTTCGATGTCAACATTTTTTTGCATAATGTCCGAGTTTCTCACATACAAAGTAACCTCCCTTGGACTTCTTCTTAAACTTGTCAAAGTTTTTAAAAGGCTTTCTTTTGTTGGATTTATTTGAAGGTTCGATCTTCTTTACGACATTGGCCTTTAAATTGCCTTCATAAGAATGAGGTTCTTCTTAAACTTGTCGAAGTTTTTAAAAGGTTTTCTTTTGTTGGATTTATTTGAAGGTTCGATCTTCTTTACAGCATTGGCCTTTAAATTGTCTTCATAAGAATTGTCATTCTTATCAAGAGCAATCGATTCTTCTTCAATTCGAAAATGTTTTGGACTTGTTCCAAATGTATTATTTTCTTCCGATATCCTTTCCACGTCCCCGGGAGTTTCGCAATGATTGCTTCCACTTGGAAAGATTCCAGGATTTCCATTTTGACTGCCTTCAACTTGTTGACAAGAATTCGTAACTCATGCACTTGGGAAAGAAGGGAAATGTTATCAAGGAATTTGAAGTCGAAATACCTTGATATTAGGAATTTTTTAGTACCTTCTTCTTTGACTTTATACTTGTTTTTCCAAAGCTTCTCATACTTTTTTTTACCGATTATGTATTGATCATTAATCACATATATATAGATCTCAACCAATACTACACGAAATGGTACTAAAACATGATGAGAATAAGCAAATTTTTTATACAAAAGGACACCCGATTTTAAGTTAAAAAATCAGCCAACGACTTGTTTATAACTCTATGGAACCGCATAGGTTGTTCAATGGCAGGGTAAATACACCTTACAAGCCTACATGCGACCACATGTCACCAAAGCCTATGCGGATGCATAGGCCAAAGTTTTGGCCCTCAATTATATTTTTATTCCACATACTTTTATTGATTTTGAACAACAATTTCAACATTGTAGTAGTGTCAAGGTCGTTAAGTATAGGTTCTTTGATGCTGTTGAGAGTAAGAAGAAGATGAAGGTAAGGTAGGGTGGAATGGAGTGGAGTGGAGTGGAGTGGGGACAGATTTCTACTAGGTGTTTTGTTTTTTATTTAATTGTTAATGTTTGAGAAGATGTAAATATATCATCTTATCCTTTTTAATTTGGTCGAAATTTGTCAAATTTTTTTTTGGTCGACTAATTGTGAATGAAATAAAATTGCGGTTGTTGATGATAAAACCCCATAATCCGGCGATACGAGGATTTCTACTTGGTGTTCGAGGTTTTCACAGACTAAATCGAGGAATTGGGTTTGGTTGGAGGCTTCGCATACGGTCTAGTGGGAGTGAAGACTTTGTTGGAACTTGAGGAAGGCGGAGATTGCACAGCGGATTGAGGCAGTGGAGATGATGGAACTGGCAGCTGCTGTATGTTGTGAATAATAATTCCAAATAAGAGAAAAGGAATAGAAACAAAAGAATAGAATTAAGAACGTCAAGGAAAACTCAAAGGCTTAAATACGTAATCGTTGTTCTCAAACTATATTTACCCTCTTTTGAATTGAATTTGATACTCAAAGTGAGTATTAGCAACTGGTTTACATGATTTATCAAGTTTTGAAAAGGAATAAACACTGAAATTCTAGTGAAATTCCTTCAAAACTTGAGAACACAAAAATAAAATTTTGAATATAAAAGAAAAGAGTTTTTAATCTTTCTTGTGGAATGGAATTTGATCTCAAGTGGTTTGTATATATATTTTAATGATCATTAATGACTTATATATAGATCTCAACCAATAGTACATGAAATGGTGCCAAGACATGAGGAAAAGAGGCAAATTTTTTTATCCAAAAGGACACTGTTTCAAATTGAAAAACTAGCCACGACTTTATTTAACTTTATGTGGCCACATAAAACAAACCTATGTGGCCACATAGATTTTTCAAGCTCATGGCGAATAGCCCTGCAAACCTACATGCGACTGCATGCCTCTAAAGCCTATGCGGATGCTAAACTAAAGTTTTGGCCCTCAATTTCATTTTTATTCCACATACTTTTATTGATTTTGAACAATAATTTCAATAATCCCACACTTGTTCAATATTCAATAAAATTTCATATTCAAAATATACAATACTTATGCATAAAGATTAGATATCTTTCGATTTAAATTTAACCATGGTGTATTTCAAATAAAGTAAATTCAAAATTAAAGATAGTAAAAAAGTTTTGAATCAATCATTCCTTGTGACAATATCGATAAGAACACACATAAGTATCACATGTTCTTAAGTTTCTCAATCTTGCTTAGCTCTAATATGACATTGCGCTCATCCTATTTAACAAACTTTTAAGAGAAAAACTCTAACTCTCTATTGAGGCGGCATCACCTCGAAGTTCATCTAGATGAAATTCTTCCAGTATTTTTGTTACTTTTAGTCTATATGATTTGCTATTTCTAGCATAACCAACAATGACACACTTAATGCATTTTCGACCCAACTTGATCATATTAGGGTTCGTGTTCTTACAATATGCAAGACACCCCCATATTTTTAAGTATACAATGTTAGGTTTTCTTCATTTCCACAATTCATTATGAAAAACCTTCGAAAATTTCGAAAGAATTCTATTTAATATCCTACACGCACTCAACAATGTTTCACCACATAAATTAAATGGTAATTTAATATAAGTTAACATGGTATTTATCATTTCAACTAAAGTTCTATTTTTACTTTCAATCAAAAAATTTTGTTCCAGTGTTCTAGGTGCAGAACATTGATGAATTATATCTTATTGTTCATTCACTAGAAAATATCCAACTCATTTATCACTTTTTAGAGTTTTTATTTTCTTAAGTGGTTTTCAACTTCATTTTTATATGTTTGAAACATATCAAAAGGTTCATGTTTATGATTCATTAAATAAACATAAATATATCTAGAGTAATTATCTATAAAGGTAATAAAAAACATATTTTCATCTCTAATTAACATACCATTTAATTCACATATGTCTGTATGGATTGATTCTAAAATATTAGAAGTCATATTTATACTTTGATAAAGTTTCGTATTCATTTTAGATTCTACATATGGTTTACATTTAAATGTATTAATTTTATTATATGATATTAAGTCACATTTTAACATTCTTTTCATGGTACTCTTACCTATATAATCTAATCTAGCATACCATAAAGTAAATGAATCAACAATATAAACAATGTCAGCTTTATTAATAACTTTGTCAACAGTACAAAGTTTCATTTATTCACTAGAATAGCATTTTTCAACAAATTTTTCATTTAGGGATACATGTTTACCGGACTCATAAACACTTTTTATGCCCGATTTTTTTAAGAGATTACTATTAGCTAAGTTCATATTCATTTTAGGAACATGTAATACATTTGTTAACGTAACGATTTTCTCAGAAGTGAAGATAATCTCTACATTTTCTTTTCCAACGACTTTAGAGCGGCCTTCATTACCCATTTGAATTTCTTGATCTCCATCCACTTCATAATATGTTTTGAATAAAGACTTATCATATGATACATGTACAGTTGCACATGTATTATACCACCAACCTAGAACTTTTTCCTTGATTGCATTGATTACGTTTACGATGGCCACAATATTGTCTTCTTTGGTGTAGTTCACTTTTCCTTCGAAATTGTTTTGCTTTCGGTGTCAACATTTTTTTGCATAATGTCCAAGTTTTTCACATACAAAGTAACCTCTCTTGGACTTCTTCTTAAACTTGCCAAAGTTTTTAAAAGCCTTTCTTTTGTTGGATTTATTTGAAGGTTTGATCTTCTTTACGACATTGGCGTTTAAATTGCCTTCATAAGAATTGTCATTCTTATCAAGAGCAATCGATTCTTCTTCAATTCGAAGATTTTTTGGACTTGTTCCAAATGTATTATTTTCTTCCGATATCCTTTCCACGTCTCTGGGAGTTTCACAACGATTGTTCACACTTGGAAAGATTCCAGGATTTCCATTTTGACTGCCTTCGACTTGTTGACAAGAATTCGTAACTCATATACTTGGGAAAGAAGGGAAATGTTATCAAGGAATTTGAAGTCGAAATACCTTGATATTAGAAATTTCTTAGTACCTTTTTCTTCGACTTTATACTTGTTTTCCAAAGCTTCTCATTTTTTTTTACCGATGATGTATTGATCATTAATCACATATATATAAATCTTAACCAATACTACACGAAATGGTACTAAAACATGATGAGAATAAGCAATTTTTTATACAAAAGGACACCCGATTTTAAGTTGAAAAATCAGCCAACGACTTGTTTTTAACTCTATGCGACCGCATAGGTTGTTCAATGGTAGGGTGAATACGCCTTACAAGCCTACATGTGACCACATGTCACCAAAGCCTATGCAGATGCATAAGCCAAAGTTTTGGCCCTCAATTATATTTTTATTCCACACACTTATATTGATTTTGAACAACAATTTCAACATTGTAGTAGTGTCAAGGTCGATAAGTATTGGTTCTTTGATGTTGTTGAGAGTGAGAAGAAGATGAAGGTAGGGTGGAGTGGAGTGGAGTGGAGTGGGGACGGATTTCTACTTGATGTTTTGTTTTTTATTTGATTGTTTTAATTGTTAATGTTTGAGAATATGTAAATATATCATTTTATCATTTTTAATTTGGTCAAAATTAGTCAAATTTTTTTTGGTCGACTAATTGTGAATGGATGATTTCATCCATTTGGACTTCAAGTGCTAATTTTTCGAAGGTTTAGGACTATTGATGACACAAATTGAAAGTTAAAGTAAAGTACACAAAATATACAAAGGTTTGGAACCACTATTGCAATTTTCGCTAAATAAAATAAGAAACTTTGAGGTTGCCTTTTAGTTGTAGTGTTTGTGCTGTGTGGTGTACAAAATTTTAATCTAGATTTGTTTTTTCAGCAGTTCTTTTTAATATTTTAAATAATTAATAATAAAATTATCAAATTTGGAGATGAAATGCATATGTTCAAGTGGAGAGCTGACTTTCGACGCAAAATAAATGTTGGTGATTTATCATTTTATTTTGGCTTGTAATCACCTTTCAATGATTAATTATCCTATAAAAAAAAATCTTTGGTAATAATAATCTTGCAAAGTAAATTTCTTTCTGAAGTGGTTAGAACCTAGCTTATGCAAACATTTTCTTTGCATAAAGGTGCATCATATTTTTACCTTGTTTTGTATTTATTTTATCAAGAGAGTAGCCTCCATTTGACAAATTTATAAATATATTTAGGATCCGTTTGATTGTATGGGTGGAAAGAAAATGAATTTCAAAAAAAATAATTGATTAGAACTTGTTTTTCAGGGAATTGTTAATTAAGTGTGTTTAATTTGTATAATATTTTACCCAAAATTTTTTAAAATTTTGGATCTTTTTGTATTCGTTTGGCTTTGTTTTACTTGAAAATTGTCTATTAAAGTGATATTTTTTTTTTCACAATTGGTTATAAAATTTATTTCAATTGTCAAAAAGAAAAAAAACCAAAAAAACATATTTCCAAGAAAATCATTTTTTTATCAAAGTTTAGTTTTCGTTTGTCTTTATTTTACATAGAAATTGTCTATTGAAATGAATTTTTTTTTTTACAATTGATTATAAAATTCCTTCCAAATGAAAAAAATAAAAAAAATAAAAAAGTGGAAATCAGTGTTTCCACCAAAATAATTCTACAATTTCCATGAAAGTGTGCACGTGTGGAGTAAAGTAGGAAAAAAAATTACATGACAAAAAATGACTATCAAACAAGCCAAAACATGGAAAGTAGAAGTTGTTTTCCATTTTCCATGGAAAACTGATGTAGGACAATTAGCGTTAGAGTTCGAAGAAGAGTTAGATCGAAAATTGGCAAAACGAGATGTTTCGAAGAAACGGTTATAACTTTTTGCTCCAATATCAGAATGACTATTATAATATGTTTTCGAAAACGTCGTTTTCAGCTTCAAATTCGCAGTTTAAGGCAGCCTACCGGGCAATTTAAGTTTTCACATTTTAATTGTTTTAATTAAGTTGATATTTATTTTGATCTTTTGCTTAAATTAGGATTTTCGGAGACTATTTAAAGACTCCATATTTTCTTGAATAAGAGAATTCCGTTTTTGAGATTTTTTTTTTGTGAGAACTATAATTGTTTTCCTTATCAGGGATTACGCTAGTAAACCCTAGAACTTCCGTTCTGCATCAAAAATCATGGCTATCAAACATAGCCTTATAAAGAAGAATAATAGTAGTTTCAAGAAATTAATGTGTAGATAAAATGAGTAATAATTATAAATGTGTTTCTTATGAAACAACCAAAATATCTCTTGTTAGAAGAAATATTAATGCGCTCGAATCGCTGTTAGCAATGTTGAAAATACAAGAATTGTGAATTGTTTGAATACCACTTGATGAAACCAACCATCGGAATGAATTGTTGAAGTTATATGGCAAATAATGAAGTATTAGATCAAGTAAAAGAATAATAAAGACAAGAAATATGACAAATGAATTAAGAGATTTTATTAATTCAAAAATAATGGAGAAGAGAGAAAATTACAATGGATCTTATAATTCTAATAATCTATTTTCTCACACTATAAAATTATATAGAAGATCCCCATATTTATAGGGAACATGTAGGGGATGTCCAAACTCTTCTAGTAGAGTTGTTGATGAAGTGGGATACCGAAAAATGGGATCCAAAACAAATTCCAACTTCCAATGGACTTCCAAAATAGAATTTCAACTTAATATAGAACTTCAATAGCATTCCAACTAAATTCTTCTTGAAGCGCACTTCAATTAAAATTCTTCAATTACTTTAACAAGAAATTCGAGTCACACTCAAATTATAACAGTGTTGTTGAAACTAATGTTTACCTTCAATTGAATCTTTAAATCATATATGAACGGGTTGCCACACGGAGGTCTATTCTTTTACACAAATGACCCATTTCTATTTGTTGCGCCCTCCATTAGATCTTGAATATAGTGAGTCCGCAAGGATTAATTAGCCAAGGCGCAATAATATTGTCTTTTCCTTTCTGTCTTTTACAAATAATAATAATAATAATAATAATAATAAACAGTGGTCATGATACATACTTATAAAGTGTAAGAAACCAGGAAATAGCCCCACGGGGCACATTCCAACTGGCAAAGAATGGGGCTCTTCAATGTTGGCAGATCAGAGGTCGCGGGTTCGAATCATGGAGGCTTTTGGAAGATAGGCTCTCTCTTGGAAGGCATGATTTATCCTGGAAGGCAGGAGTTCTCCTGAAAGACAAGATGCAACATGGGTTTGACTCGCTCAGCACTTTGACAGTTCAGTTGGGGGGACTCTTGGACCCTAGTCAGTTTGGGGCACATCCCGCGATTTACCTGATCTGTGTGATGAGGGGTCGGATCGCAGATCCTATGATTAGTCGTCGAAGGTGGATACCTGGATATTAAAAAAAAAGAAAAAAAAAAAGAAACCAGGAAATACAATAATATGGTCATGATTCGTTAATANGAGTCCGCAAGGATTAATTAGCCAAGGCTCAATAATATTGTCTTTTCCTTTCAGTCTTTTACAAAAAATAATAATAATAATAATAAACAGTTGTCATGATACGTACTTATAATGGGCAAGAAACCATGAAATACAATAATATGGTCATGATTCGTTAATAGTGATTTATTTTTCATTCTTTTCTACTCCTTTTTTTTTTTTTTTTGGTGGGGGGTGGGGTTTATTATGCTTCTCTGCATGTTAACTAATTAACACAATAACATGCAGACAGAAGCGAATGTGTACGTATGCATGGAAACTTGTAACAGAATAAATAGAGAGAGTGCATAAAAATTTCATTTAGATAGATAGATAAATTGGAAGGAATCACCTGAAATGAAGCTCACGAAACTATTTGGAAGGAATATCGAAAATAGTTAACAATGCACCAGCAACCGCTACTAATAGAAATCCATTATATTTACAAGCTACCGATGATAAATATAATTATACATGTGAATGTTTATGCATTTGGTCCTTTGGTCTTGTTTGCAAAAGAATGACCAATACCGGGACTGTGACCGGGTCCTGTGGGTCGAAAATCATCCGTCTTTGCGTGAACGTTGTCCTTTTGGGATGGAAAAGAGTGACCAATTCCAGGACTATTTCCTGGTGCTGTAGGTCGAAAATCATTTACACCCCTTGTATCCGAACTGACGATTTCTTGTTTTTGATTCGTTGGCCAGGGAATCCGCTTTCGTCCTACAATTTGAGGGGAAGCATTGGCAGGAAGAGTATCTGGGAAGTCGTGTTTTTCTTGTTTATTGAGAGGTTTAAGTTGCCTTGCCTCGGTTAGTGAAAGTTGAAGGCAGAAAAAACCAGCAAGAAGGAACAGCAAAATCGAGATATTTTGTATGTAGGCCATGAAAGGAAAGTGGATATGCAAATGTAATTCTTACTGCTGTAATTTGCGTTTGTTTTAGCCTTTAGGAGAGAGAGAGAGAGAGAGAGAGAGATTTTTTGTTCTGGAGCTGAATGTTTCGATTTCAGACCTGACTAGGTATTTATAGCCTTTGGGTATCACATCATGTAAACATCTTAACCATTGAAGTTCATAATCATTAAAGTCCCTGATTAAAGTTAAAAAAAATGTCCAAGTTGTTGTACTATGGTTTGTTCTGGTTTAAACTTTTTGTTTTTTTTTGATGAATATCAGAATATCTCTGCAAAACGAGATCCAATAAGTAATTGAGTCTACAGCCATAAGGAGGAGGATCGAGCTCACTCAAGCGCTCAAGCAAGCATGTCATATAGGCATGTTTTATTAATAAAGATAGAAGTATAGTGCATACTTAGAAGGCTCGATGTGACCTTTAGCTAAGGGTGTAAATCAATAAGCCTTCTACGTTTTAGAGATACCAGGAGAACAAATTGTACTACACTTTATTCACCCTAATCATGATCCTCATTATTATATGGCCTTGACCCTTGTCATGTCCAAGTGCACATTTGTGGAAGTTCAGATCAGTCTATGAAAGAGTGTATAAATATGTAAACTCGTGCGGGACTTATTAGACTTGAAGATTTACTTGTTAACAACCTATTCGACCAAAGTTAATGTCTTATATGATGTCTAGATCGAACAAGATATCGAAGAGTTTCTTTATAGACTGAATGACTAGCATTTGTGATCAGTTCTTACCTTGACAATTGGCTCGAACACCTAGATATATCTATTGCTTTGTCACTTTGTTTACATAATATTGTATACCTTAATGCTCTCTCCTTACTCACGCACCCGCTATTTTTTTTTAATTATTATTTTTTTTTCTGAGGTTGTTGTGCGCCTGGACTCAAAAGAGAATTACGTCAGATTTGTATGTCTTAATACATCAGTTCGCTTATTTGTTTATTTACTTTTATGCTCTCGCTCTCGCTCTCGCACTCACACTATTTCTTTTGTCCTCTTTGTATTTTTTGAGGTCACCCCCTAAAGAGAGTGCATCTGGACTGAAAAGAGGTGAGTGTCCGTGCACATAACATAGTAAAGGAAACAAATTAATTAACATCGACTGTGCGATGACCCTTCGTTGTTCTCAAATGTTACTTTACTGTTTACACGCTTTCAGGGATGGTAGTTATTCTCTGATTTTTGGCAAATTAATGTGGTTCCCACTTAATTATGTCTACTTATAATTAATGTGGATGGCTCGTATTTCAGACACTTTCGGCAGACAAAAGTGGATATGCAAATGTAATTCTTACTGCTGTAATTTGCGTTTGTTTTAGCCTTTAGGAGAGAGAGAGAGAGAGAGAGAGAGAGAGAGAGAGAGAGAGATTTTTTGTTTTGGAGCTGAATGTTTCGATTTCAGAACTGACTAGGTATTTATAGCCTTTGGGTATCACATCATGTAAAGATCTTAACCATTGAAGTTCATAATCATTAAAGTCCCTGATTAAAAAAAAAAAATGTCCAAGTTGTTGTACTATGGTTTGTTCTGGTTTAAACTTTTTCTTTTTTCTTTTTTCTTTTTTGATGAATATCAAAATATCTCTGCAAAACGAGATCCAATAAGTAATTGAGTCTACAGCCACATAAGGAGGAGGATCGAGCTCACTCAAGCGCTCAAGTAAGCATGTCATAGAGGCATGTTTTATTAATAAAGATAAAAGTATAGTGCATACTTAGGAGGCACGATGTGACATTTAGCTAAGGGTGTAAAACAATAAGCCTTCTACGTTTTAGAGATACCAAGAGTACAAATTGTACTACACTTTATTCACCCTAATCATGATCCTCGTTATTATATGGCCTTGACCCTTGTCATGTCCAAGTGCACATTTGTGGAAGTTCAGATCAGTCTATGAAAGAGTGTATAAATATGTAAACTCACGCGGGACTTATTAGACTTGAAAGATTTACTTGTTAACAACCTATTCAACCAAAGTTAATGTCTTATATATGATGTCTAGATCGAACAAGATATCGAAGAGTTTCTTTATAGACTGAATGACTAGCATTTGTGATCAGTTCTTACCTTGATAATTGGCTCGAACACCTAGATATATCTATTGCTTGGTCACTTAGTTTACATAATATTGTATACCTTAATGCTCTCTCCTTACTCACGCACCCGCTATTTTTTTTTTTATTATTATTATTTTTTTGAGGTTGTTGCGCGCCTGGACTCAAAAGAGAATTACGTCAGATTTGTATGTCATAATACATCAGTTCGCTTATTTGTTTATTTACTTTTATGCTCTCGCTCTCTCACACACACACACACACTATTTCATTTTTCCTCTTTGTATTTTTTGAGGTCACCCCCAAAAGAGAGTGCATCTGGACTGAAAAGAGGTGAGTGTCCGTGCACATAACATAGTAAAAGGAACAAATTAATTAACATCGACTGTGCGATGACCCTTCGTTGTTCTCAAATGTTACTTTACTGTTTACACCCTTTCAGGGATGGTAGTTATTCTCTGATTTTTAGCAAATTAATGTGGTTCCCACTTAATTATGTCTACTTATAATTAATGTGGATGGCTTGTATTTCAGACACTTTCGGCAGACATT
>CAIGRB010027734.1:0-16858 GCA_903798255.1 Fraxinus quadrangulata
ACGGTCAATATTGCTCTAGATGGACGTGGGATAAGCTCGACGACACGAGACGTTTTCGTTCGGGTTCCGACAAAGTTAACGGACTACGATTGTAAGACAAGAACCAATCGATATGTAAATAGATAAATAGTTGTAAAGAGTAAAATGTATTGTAGAGAATGAACTTGGGTTTGCTCCAAGCGCTTTTTGTTGTGTTTTTGTATTCAAAGTTGCATTATCCTACAATTGTTACATGGTGGGGATATTTATAGTATTACAAATGGAATTGTGACCCTTGAATCAAATTACACGTTGCCTCATCTCATCGGCCAAAGCATCAAGTACAAGTCATCAAGTTGACTTCCCTAGCACTTCAGTACATTTAATGTTCTTACACCCTATTGACAAGACAAGACACAAATGCACTTTTTACAAGAGTCAGATCAATCATTCCAAAAGGATCTCTATAATAAATTCAGGATCTTTGCACGTGGACCGTCCCTAGTTGGGGTGGAGCCTTGGATCTGTTGGGCCCTAAAGGCACGTTCACCTCGGATTAATGACAGACCTCGAAATTTCCAACATGATGGGCCTCGTCACTACCGGAGGGCCTCAGAATGCCCACCTTTGTTTGAGTAGCAGGTCTCGAACTTTTCACCTCGGATTGAGTAGCGGGCCTCGGATATCCCACATCGGATGAGTAGCGGGTCTCGGACTTCCCACCTCGGATGAGTAGCGGGTCTCGAACTTCCCACCTCGAATGAGTAGCGGACCTTGGATATCCCACCTCGGATGAGTAGTGGGCCTCGGACTTTTCACCTCGAATTGAGTAGCGGGCCTCGAAATTTAGCCCAGGGTCGATTAGACCACGTGGGAACCTAATAGCAAGTCGTAACAATAGTCCCCCAAGTCCATGTATTATTATTTATGTTGTGCGTGGACTTTTAGTAGTTAATGAAGTACCCTCCTCGGATATCACTTGAAAGCTTTTAAAATTTCTGATTCATAATACTTATTGTTACGACTTGCTATTAGGTTCCCACATGGTNCTTTTCACGTTGAATTAAATAGCGGGCCTCGAAATTTACCCCAGGGTCGGCTAGATCACGTGGGAACCTAATATTTAGTCGTAACAATAGTCCCCCAAGTCCATGTATAATTATTTATGTTATGCGTGGACTTCTAGTAATTAACGAAGTACCCTCCTCTGATATCACATAAAAGCTTTTAAAATTTCTGATTCATAATACTTATTGTTACGACTTGCTATTAGGTTCCCACATGGTATAGCCGGCCTGGGCTAAATTTCGAGGCCCGCTAGTCAATCCGAGGTGGATCCGATGTAGGAAGTCCGAGACCCGCTACTCAATCCGATGTGGGAAGTCCAAGGCCCGCTACTCAATACGAGGTGAAAAGTCTAAGGCCCGCTACTCATTTGAGGTGGGAAGTCCAAGGCCGCTACTCATCCGAGGTGGAAAGTTCGAGACCCGCTACTCATCCGAGGTGGGATATCTGAGGCCTGCTACTCAATTCGAGGTGGAAAGTTCGAGACCCGCTACTCATTCGAGGTAGGAAGTCCGAGGCCCACTACTCATTCGAGGTGGGATATCCGAGGCCCGCTACTCAATCTAAGGTGAAAAGTTCGAGACCCGATACTCAATCCGAGGTGGGCATTTTGAGGCCCTCCGGTAGTGACGAGGCCCATGCCGTTGGAAATTCCGAGGCATGTCATTAATCTGAGGTGAACATGCCTTTGGGGCCCAACAGATCCGAGGCTCCACCCCGCTAGGGACGGTCAACGTGCTAAGATCCTGAATTTATTATAGAGATCCTTTTGGAATGATTGATGTGACTCTTGTAAAAAGTGCATATGTGTCTTGTCTTGTCAATAGAGTGTAAGAACATTAAATGCACTGAAGTGCTAGAGAAGTCAACTTGATGGTTAGGACTTGATGCTTTGGCCGAGGAGATGAGGCCACGTGTAATTTGATCCAAGGGTCACCATTCCATTTATAACACTATAAATACCCCCACAATATAACAATTGAAGAATAATGCAACTTTGAATACAAAAACACAACAAAAAACGCTTGGAGCAAACCCGAATTCATTCTCTACAATATATTTTACTTTTTACAACTATTGATCTATTTACACATCGATTGGTTCTTATTTTACAATCGTAGTCCATTAACTTTGCCGGAATCCGAACGGAAAAGTCTCGTGCCGTTGAGCTCCTCCCACGTCCAGACTTGAAGCGATCTTGACCGTTGATCGGCATATACTTGTTGGATCTAGCTTGTGCATACACGAGTGGGTCCGGCATTTGCTGACAACATTTTTTGAGGTCAACAATGAACATAGAGAATTCTCAAGGGACCTGAACTATATTTATGGGATTGGGATTGCATGGAGGTATTTGTACACTGGATCTAAAGTAGAAAAAGCCAAATGCATTAGTAATAATGCAAAAATTGGAAAACACAGTAAATCCTCTCTTCTATGCTGATGTCTGCTGGTGTTTCTTCAACAATCTTGTGAAAGTGACCTGGATTAGTCTTCCATCACTTGGAGCTGAAAGCCTGTGAACCATAAGTAAAATTATTTCATATAGTCTGCTTCTGATATGTCGCCATCAATTTCATATGCATGTTTCTTATTACCAAAGGTTCATGAGGTCTACATTTTCTGTTAGTTATATGCTATCATATTTATGTGTAGTCTAATTTACCTTACCAAGTGTTCACGAGGTCTACATTTTGTCGTAGTTATATGCTTTCATATTTGTGCAATTGCAGTTTCCTTACCTAAGCCTTATCATAGGCATGCATATTCATGTATAATTTCAGGTAGAGCTAATTCTTTAAGTCTTTAGGTTGTACTTACAGCAAAAATTGTAGCATGACCAGGATCAGCCAGGTGAGCGAAGAGGAGGTCAATGGATCATGTTCCCGCATATATATGTTGAAATCATGCGCTCATCACGGCCACCATGGACAATCTTCCATTCTTGATCCCTTCTGTCCTCGACTCCTTGATATTTTATAGATAGACGGATGCCCATCGGAGTGGATCTAACCATATGCCACCTGGGTAGCCGATGTCTGTTCCCCTAAGCTTGTTGGAGAAGATGGGGTCGGTGTTTACGCACCCAGGTTTGATGATATCTGCCAATCTACTTCCCTCGGGCTAGCATATGAGAAATGAAAAGAGTCGAGGTATTGGTGAAGTATTTTTGTTCACCAGCAGTGTACCATGATTGGAGTGTTCATAATGTCAATCTTAGTCAGGAATTCCGGGATGAAAGTAGCTTCAGCACCTGTACAAGCTCTGCCTGTTGATTCTATCCCAAGCTTTTGGGGTTGGATACGACTTTTTTTCTTGATAGTTGATGGTAATGGCGGAATGACTTTTGTATAAGTTGGAGAAAATAATTGAATTAACACAAAGGAAAATGGGCAAGTCTATAATACTTCTTTTGCCAGCGACTTGAACGACCTTCATTCCTGTGTTTATTCCCTCGCCGACCCCTCCACATTTGTCAATGATTCCTTATTTTCTTTTACATTTTTATCTCTTTCGTCAATAAATTTGTCATAAGCTTAGGACGCAAAAATCCATCAAAATAATCCAGAACATTTAGTTGTTATTAATAACTGGACAAGATATAGGAATGAGAGAACAATTTTTTTTTTCTTTTTTTTTTATGCTTATTCGTGAGGAGCTGGATGAGAAGAAACACGACAATTACTTAAATACGTTCGTATCGCCGGAAAAGCCAGAGTGACGATGCCATACGCAAAAAGAAAGAGACTCATAAAATTCTTTACTGAAGAGTAGTGGGAGTAAGTGAGTGAGGGTTCGATTATTCAATTGGCACGGAAATCACGAGAATTTTTTTTTTTTCCTCGAATTTTTCATTGAGAATTCTTTCTATTTCTCAAGGTATAATGACAGACCGAATGCATAAGTCGTTAGAAGAAGTTCTAAAATACATATACATATAGTGAAGAGAATGAATCTTTTTTCTCGAAGGATCAGATTTTTTTTCTTTTTTTTAGGTATTTAACTGCGAAATACGAAAGAAATAAGAAATTTTATTCTGCTAAGTGTGAAAAATATAGTAAAAATAAATATAAATATGCAGCAAAGTTCATCTCGTAACAATCCTTGAAGTACAAGTGGAATAATCCTTGTGGGATTTGGCCTGATATGAACCACTCTAATCTTGAATAGATTAAAATAATATTCTTCAACTGTCAAGAAAAATGGTGTAGTGTCACTTATTTTATTTTGATTCTAAAGTAGGTCAAAACAGATGACGAAATGAAAAGAAATGATCTAAACACAAGACAATTAGATCAACACGAAAATAATCTTAAATTAAGGTTAGATACCGACATGGCACGAGATTGAGAGAGTGCATGTTTGTTTTGAAATTTGAATGCAGTAATGCAAAAATTAATTGCATAATACAAATTTAAATTATTGGCCAGTTGCTTATTATTTTTATAATTGCATGATTTCTACCTCGATTTCGTGTCGGCAACATAATATTTACATAGTAAACAAGATTGACAAGAACATCCCATAATATTGACATTTGACATGTGAGTAGTCAAAGAATGCATGCATCATATGTTAAAATATCTGATTCACTCGAGCTCGCATCTAAAATCGAAAAATAGAGAGTAGATACTTGCACAAAATGAAAAATGCGACTTCAATTAAGACAAATATGTGAGTATGAAAGATACTCCAATAATTCTTCGAATAACAAAGGACAAACAATATCTGAAAAAATATATGTCGAGTCGGGATTGTCCTAGACATGTAAATGGACTGTTTTATACGTCTTAGCAATCAGATCGAGTGGAATTATCTCTCTTTTATTTCGTCCAATATATTGTACTAGAAACGTACAAGCCTCATAGACAACGTCAACATCCCAAAATCAAATGAAGTATTTGTAAGAAGAACAAGTGAAATTGAAAATCACAAGCGTGCTTTTACGACTTGGCGTGCCGACAAAAAGCAGAAAATAGTACACTTAACATTATTATGCCAATTAAGATTAGACAATATTTTTTTTCTTGAAAGAAGATTTCAGTTGCATGTCATCATTAAGATTATCAGCTCAGAACGAAAGGTCCTGATTATGGCATGATCTAGCAGTGTAGTACGGACCATACTGAGCGCTACACCTACACACGCCAATTTTGGTACAAGTGCAGAATGAATAGTACGAACCGACCGGTTCACATTCATCGGTTTGACCGGATTTTGACTCTCTAATTGTGGGAACTAAAATTCACGTCTGTCTGTGAGGTGAGGATGAAGGCTAAAGATGGAAAATGACTCAAGTAACATCCTCTGTCGAGTCAGTAGTAATTTAGATCCATTAACCTCAATTTTTACACATCTCCTAACATTTATAAGATTTTGACACATTCTTACATTACCAAAGTTGCTTTGCTTGTTAACAATCCAACTATAATCCGAAAATTTTATTATATGATTCGCAAAATGAGAAACTATTATACAAAAAGAATCCTATTTCTTAGGATATTTTTTACTCGGTGATTCTATTATGATTTGTTGTAATCACTTAAACTTCAAAATCAGCTTTCCATACCTAAATTTAACATCCCAATCCTACGTAGACGTTGTAAAATGTAATGATTGTTTAACACGTCTTATGTTTCTAATTAAATATGTCATATAATCAAATGGCAACCACTGCAAATATGATTATATTTATTTGAGAAGAACTTATAAACGATTTAATTTAGGGTACCACTATTTCCATCCACAAATTTCATATATTTATCCCTACTAAAATTTTAAATTTTACTAACAGCCTTTCTTGCAAGCTTTGCCAAATTTTTTGACCTTTCCAAAAACTCATCCTTCCTTTCTTCCATAAGCTCTCTGACAGCTCTCTCAATAATTTTTCTATCGCAAGTATCTTTCATGTCTAACCCAATCTTCCAAATCTCACTCACAAACCTACTGTTAATCGTTTGATCACCAAAATATGGCCAACAAATCATTGGCACACCAGCCACAATACTCTCCAGAGTCGAGTTCCATCCACTGTGCGTCAAAAACCCACCCACTGCCTCGTGGTTCAGCACTTCTTCCTGAGGTGCCCATCCTACCATGTAACCCCTTGCCTTTGTACCCTCCTCTAATTCTATCCGAGTTTGATTCTTCCCATCTTTCCCTAAAACTGAGTCTGTCCTCATGACCCACAAGAACCTCTGTCCACTATTCACCATTCCATGCCAGAACTCCAATAGCTGCTCTCTTGACACAACTGTAATGCTTCCAAAACTAACATAGATTACTGATTTGGGTGGCTGTGCATTAAGCCAATCGAGACAACTCCGGTCTTCTGCCCAAAAGCTTCCTGAAAGAACTGAATTATCGGCCTTCGTTTCTGCGAGTCTTGACTTCAGGTGGGAATGATTTGGTCCAATGGTGAATACTTTTGGTATGTGCTTGCGTATATGAGACACTGTTGACCTTTCTAGATCTTCAAATGTGTTAAAAATGGCTGCTTGCGCTCTTGTGGTTTGTCTTGTAACGGATTCAACCATTCGAAGTTTTGGCTCATTGATGTCTTTGGCACGGCAAAAGCTGGGCAAGTCACGGAATCTTAGAAAACCTTTCATTCCCGGAACGCTTTTTACTATTTGGTCCATGCCAATACCTGCAAAATTCATCAAGAAAAGCAATTAAAATATCAAGAAAAGCAATTAAACAGATTGGCTGACTAGAAATCAGGAAAGAAAGTGGACACCTTCGTGGGAAATTTCACCGGCTTCAATGAGTTCAGGTATACAGAAATAAGCCCAAAAGGAGCAAGCGCTAATAGTACGAAAATAGATGAGGGGTATCCCTTTCTCTTCAGCAAAATCACCGGCAAAAGTCAGGACCCCGTCAGCTATGATGCAAGTAATTGACCTTCGGGTTTCAGAAGCGAATAAGTTCTTCTCAATCATCATCTGCTTGAAAAGTGGTGCCGTTATGTTTTTGGTAGAAGGCAGGATATCCATGACTTGCTCGCCAACTCGAGGATGGTCATCAGGAAGCCCATCGGTAATAGACTGGAAACGGAACCCAGGATACTGGTTGAAACGCGAAACGACTGTGGTATGCTTGAGGAGGCGGCCGTGGCTAAAATCAGAGACCATGAATGTAATGTCAAGGCCAGAAAGACAGAGGAGTTCGGCCAGTTTGAGCATGGAATTCACATGGCCCTGAATTGGCACCGGAAAAATGAGTACATGAGGAGGGAGTGTGGCACCTTGAGAATCCATTAGCTTCTTCAATTTTGTGTCGTTACAATTTTAATATCAACTCTGTTGAAAAACAATATTATTTATGCAATAAAGCTACTAATCAGAGATCACGCCAGATAAAGACAGCATAAGACGTCACTGAAGGCGTCAAAACGTAGGTGGCGCAGTAGTTTAGACATAACATGAGAGATAGAAACGACAAAACGTCTCGTGGCTCTTCAGACGTTACATAGATCTCAAGATGGTTGATTCAAACTTATCTTTGTTGAACTCAATCACGTGAGATTAGGCTGCTAATGGATCTTGCTACACATTTCATTACTTGTTCTTCTCCTACACAAAAATACCCCATTAGCGTTCAAAAGCAAGCTTTCCCAAAAGGTAGATCTTCCATCGTTTACATTTCGACGATTAAATAAGTCACTGGATTAAGCTTATAAAAGCTAAACTTACGTGACAAATAGGTTAATGGAGGAAACTAATCAAAAGTGTGGCTAGGAGTTTTTTCTTACTTTTTTTCTCCTTGAAAAATAGCCTTTTATAGGCCTTGCATTTTATACGTTTATTCGTACTTTTATCCTTATTTATATTTAAATTTAGGAAATATCTACTTAATTTGTATAAATTATGTTAATTGTAGGAAAATTCAAAATTAGATACAATTTATGTGAAAATAGGTTATTTGGAACTTAATTGGAGTTGATTTGAAGTAATTGAAAATTGATTGGATTGCAAAAGATCAATTGGAAGTATTAACGGAGCATTCGATAAAAATTCATAAGTTTTGAAAGTTATATTCATTGAAAAATTTGGAAACTAAATTGCAAACTTTCGGACCTTGATTTGCCTAGGTCAACTATAATGATTTTATAATAAAGGAGACTTAAATGCAAATATTAGAAGATGAAGTACTAAAATCATATAAAAAATGAGTTCAATTGGAAAATGATTTTTTTTCCTTTTTCTTCTCAAACTCTTTGATGAAAATCAATTTGAATAAAATTTTTACCTAAATTTTGTTCTATAAATACATACCTCATTCCAACAATTAAAAGTGTCTTGGTAGAATTTCATTCTACGCATATATTCAATCCAAATGCTTGTATGATTTCATTGGACACGTATATTCAAGCCGAGGTTTGGGGGATTCATTGTACGCATATTATATAAGCCCAAAAGAAAGGAAAAAAAAATCAAGAAATCAATCAAAAGCTAGAGTTTCAAGATTTTACAAGAAGAATGTCGAATCTTGGTGCAAGATATTCATCTTTTTCCTTAAAACTCGGTGATGTGCTTTAATTTATTCTTATATTTTCTTCTCCCATGATATGTAATTAAGTAATTAGTTGGAATAAATGATTGTAACTTAATTTTAATTAAAAAGTTTTAAGGGGTATTTGACGTATATTATTGAGAAAAAATGTATTTTAAATAGTAATACAATGAGAAATATATAGTTAAAAAGTAAGAAAAAATTATTGATGTGATGAAAATTATTATTTTATTGAAAAATGTGTGTTTAGAAATGAATTTTGAAAGAATGTGTGTCAAACATGTGCTTAAATCTCCAATTGATATTATGAACTGTTTTTACTTCCATTCTTATACTTGGATTAATTGAATGTATTTCTTTTGTAGTTTCCATGTGAAAAGTAACCTAATCGAGATTATTAATCGATTTAAATAATGTTTAGACCCTATAATGTGCACAGTGAAATTAAAAGTAATAAATCACTTTTTAATTGTTTCTACATAGTTAATTAATCACTTCAATTTATCCAATTTTGAATTACCACAATTTGTAACAAGAAAGTAGTAAAGAACACCAAATTGATCACGAAGAAAACCCTTCGGAAATGATAAAAAATTTCGAACACTTTGTTAGTCAATAATATACGAAACAACTTACAGTATGATCCAGACCAGACTAACATTTAGTCCCCCATGACCTTCTTTTTCTATAGTCACCCTTGATCATATTGAACTGCATCCTCCTCACACCAAATCCCGACTTATGGTATATCACATTGGCCCTCCTAGACTGTGTGTTCCTCACACCAGTTCCCGACCTGTGGTATATTACCTTAGCTCTCATAGACTGCGTGTCTTTGCACCAGCTTCCGATCCACGACATTGTTTATCTTCGGTAGATTAGGTGGTTTGGTGTTTGATCAAAAATTCTTATGTGGTTTGATATGTTATTTAATATGGAATAATATGGTTTGATCAACAAAATATGTTTTTGAAGAATTTATGAGTCAAATAATATGTGGTGGTTGAATCTTGAAATCGGTGAATGTTTTGGATCATCAAAGAATTGATCTTTATGGAATATATTTGATTCAACACCCTATGGGACGTCCATGGGGTTAAGTTTTTATAAGGAAAAGTGTTTCGGATGAAAATAGATTGAAAAATCAATGTTTTACGCAAACAAGAATTTTTGGACGTCAACTTGTCGCTCGAGCGCTAGGTGAGCGACGCACCTACTGTTCGAGCATCAGCCTTGCGCTAGGCGAGTGACATGGGTTTTGCTTCTGCTGCTCTAGCATCGCTGGGCAACAGGCTAGAAGAAATGCATCTTTCTCGATATCAACTTCTTCAAATCCGAATGTTGATCTTCTTCTTATATTTCTTTGACTTTTATTTGGACTCTATCAACTATACTTACCATAACTTGGACTATTCTAAACCTAATTTGACTTTTATTATTATATAATTGATATGCAAATTGATAAATTTTGATTTTTGTTTTAAGAAATTGCCAATTACAAAATAGACTTTACACCATGTATTATTTTGTTTATTCAGTACTGTGAAGTTTTTAATCTGATGTATTTTTCAAATTTTGTACAATATTTTGTATGTATTTTTCCTATTTTCACAAATGATGATATGGCCTAAGGTTTGCTGGAATAAACGTTAAAATTTTAAATTTTATAAAAAATATTATATTCATCCATGTTTATTCAAATATTAACCTTATTAAACATTCATTTAAAAAATATGTATCCACTTAACTTTTATATATTTATCCCTCTAAATCTATCCCTATTGTAATTTTAAAAATTACTAAATTTATCCCCAAAACTAAGGTTGCCTCTCGCCCTCCATCTAACATTGTCCCCAACTCAAGCATGAAACAATGATACCTTCTAATGTCGAGCAAAAGTTGGTGTTGGTCCAAGAAACCATTGGCAATCCAAAAGTTATGTTCAATACTCATGAACTAAAGAAAGATAAAGGCGCAAACAAGAAAGCTTCTGATTCTGAAGAGTTCGGAATGAGTGTTATAAGTCTCGGGTCAAACCAAAGAGTCTAATTCGAATTTAATAGTCACACATACATGCGTAAGAGGTTTGAAAGAACTTGGAGTTTGATTTGGGATGGATTGTAACTCTTGGGTCAAACCAAAGAGTCCGTACCGAAGAGTCCGATTCTGATTTAATTGTCACACATACATGTGTAAGAGGTTTGAAAGAACTTGGAGTTTGGTTTGGGATGGATTACCCTATACATTTGTTTCACAAGAAACAAAGCCAAAAAAAAAACCTAATAATCTCAATATTTTAATCAAAACATACATTTCCCGAAACTGAAAACAGGCACCTTATGTTTTAAAAAAATCAAAAACATTTATCTTTGAAAATTGAATAATGAACATAAAGTATTATGGATACTGTATTTATTAATCAAATTACAGTAAAAAAAATCTAGAAAAACTATACCCATTTTGTAATTTCCCTCAAAAATTATAGAAATGAGTAGCACACAATGAATGAAAATAATTAAGAGTTTCTGTAACTAAAAAAATCTAAAGAAACTCACGACGAGAAAAAGAGAGTCTTTCCATTTTCTTGGCATCAGCTGCCAAAGGTCCTTACACATTCTACTGAAAGCTTTGCATCTTTCAATAATTTTCCTTTCTATTCCCAAATTCATCATTTCTATTATTTTGAAGAACTGAAAGAGAAGTTGTAAGAAGGTGAGTGAGATTTGGGGGTAAGAGCACCAAGAGACTTTTTAAATATGAGAGACTCTCTATTTTAAAAAATCGATATTTAAAATTATACTTCAAGAGACTCTTTAAATTAACATTTTAATTTAGAGAGTTGATTTCACTTGTTGGAGTAATTTAAAATTTTAACTTTCTAAATTTATAGATGATCTCCAAATAATAGAATGTGCTCTTTAAAAATGGAGAGTCTTTTGGAGATATTCTAAGATAGTAGGGGTCCGTTTGATAGGCAAAGGTGGAAAGATTTTTCAATTTCATGTTAGTTAGAAAATAAAAATCCACCAAATCCATATGAATTCGTTTTCCATGAAAACAAAGAAAATACCGTTTAAAGTGGTTGTACATTGGAATTCGTTTTCCTCAGATGTAACATTTTCGAGGAAATAGTTGTACATTGAAATTCAATTTTCATTTCCACGTTACAATCAAACGGACAAAATAGAATTCGTTTTTCTCGGATGTAACATTTTCTATGAAAATGTGACAATCAAATAGGGTCTAAGTAAAATGGTTTGAATTGAAATTGAACAATCATTGAAAATGAAAATTATGCAGAACAATATAAATAGAATTGTGGAGAGAGAGGGTCGCGAAGAATGGAATAGATAGAATGATTTTATTTAGTTTTATTATTGTCCATTTTAGTAAAATTGAGATTTGCTTTGTCGTATTTTCGATTTTGAGATCAATTTCAAGTAAGCTTGCTTCTTGATTTGCCTTTTTTTTAACGTGTTAAATCCACAATAGGTAAAAATGTTGTAGAACTTCTCATTCAGCAATAGAAAGAGAGAATAAAATTTTGAAAATAAACAAATAATTGAAAATTTGTCCAACGAAAGCCATCCATCAAGAGGACAAAAATAAACACACAATCAGATGGAGTACCATTTTGATCACATCATAAACTTGGTCAAAATACTAACTAATTATACCCTAAAAATAATACTTCACATTTTGGCCACATTATTGGAACAATAAATGTCAATGCCTACCATTTTGATGCAATTGTTAATTAATAGGAATTTTATTTCAATTTTAATTGAATTAATGTGATTAGAAAGTCTAGACGGAAAAATGGCATCGGTAATTTATTCGTAATAGAAAGTTTAGACAAATTCAACCACGCATTTTTCAAATAAGATAATTTTATACGTGAATCCATAAATTTTCCTTAATTACACAATTTAAAAAAAAAAATCATTTTCCACAAAATCTATTCTCAAAAAATATATATCGAACAAACCCTTGATTTAGTCTTATGCAATCTAGAAATAAAATGATTTTTCAGTTGAGTTTAAATGAGATTTTCTTGTAAATAAGAAATTTTGGAATTAACTTGTTCCTAATGTCATACAACTATAGGTTAGCCATACCTAACTCTAGGAAACTCGAATATATTAAAAGCATTAATTTTAATTAAATGTTAATGGGCCTACAACAAGTTAGTATGCTTTTATTTTCAAAATAGAAAAAAATAATCAATGGTTTAATTTTTGTTAAATGGTGAGGAATATTTATATTAACAAAAATTAGTATCATATTATTTATTAAACAAGTACATTTGTTCATAAATATGTATCCAACAATGATCTTGCTCAGTTAAATCGTCGAGTTAGGCCACTAAACTTCTTGAAGTATCGGACGTTAATTACCGAATCATTTTGCGTCTCTAACGAAATAATTGAACTGACAAATGGCTTCCACATGTAGGTCTCCATCACCTTTTGAATACCCAATCATGGAGGAAAAGTCCACGTAACTAAGACGTTTTTGAAACTAAACTTCTCGAAATGAAGTCGATTTCAGGATTGTAGATTTTATGACAATCCAGTAAGAGTGTTTTTCAATAAATGTACAACAGAGTTGAGATTACAAAATATGAAATTGTAAATGAGACATTAATTCTAAGACATACACACCCTTATTTAAATAAATATACATCTATCCACAATGAAAACCGGAGCAAATGGGAGAATCATGGCAAAATATGCATCCAATTTCATTCATTACATTTAAAATATGTTTGTCCACGTTATGCATACAGGCCCAAAATAACGTCCACCGGGAATGGTAATAATCGAACCTCGCCAGTTTCCATGTTTAGAAGTTGATAAAAAGCGAGATCCAGTCAACGCCATGTTCCCTCTGCAAATAAAGAAAGAAGTGAATCTTTATTCATCAGGGGCATTTTTGGTAAATACAATAAATAACTCTCTTACGCTAATCGCTTACATTCTGCCCCTGCCTGTCGGTCGCTCTCTCGTATATAAAACATCGCTTCTCTTTATTTCTTTGGATTGGGAGATGCAAAGAAAAAGAAGAATCACACACACTTAAAACCCTGCAAACATCCATATATATATATATAGAGAGAGAGAGAGAGAGAGAGAGAGAGCGTGTGAGATGAGAACAAGAAGAGGGCACTGTTATCCCAAAGTGAATATGATGAATGAGAGAGAGATGAAAAGAAGAAGGATGGACTTCGCCGGAGAGCAAATGGTCTGCCGGAAAATATTAAAGGGTTCGCTTGAATCCGGCGGAGAGTCTGACTTCTTCGATGCCTTGCCTGATGATCTTGTCCTCTGTATTCTCTGTAAACTCAGCTCCACTGCTTCCTGCCCTGCAGATTTCATCAACTTTTTGATAACGTAAGCACTCGTTCTTCCTGGCTTGTTTGTCTGTCATTTTAGGAAAAGAAATAGAGCTTTGAGTATGATTTTTTTGGAAAATGTGTGGTTAAAAGGTAAAGTAATTTTATCGATTTGTATTTAAAATATTTTATCGAGGAAATATGTGGTGAAAATTGTTCACCGTAGCAAATAATATTTGATAAAATGAACGACAAACGAGGTTATTTTTATTTTTCCAACAAAAAAGAATTGATTTTTCTGGAAAACTTAAGCTATTTTGTTGATTTTTCAATGAGCAGATGCAAAAGATTTAATGGGTTAGGCCTCCATTCATCAGTGTTATCCAAAGCCTGTGAGAAAATGGTAGCGGTCAAAGCTAAGAACTGGTCTGAATCAACTCACCGATTTCTCAAACTCTGTGCTGATTCTGGGAATATAGAAGCCTGTTACAATCTCGGCATGGTAAATATATTTGTTATAGAAATAATTTTATCAAAAATGTGATGAGGATTTTGTCAATAACTGTTATTTTTTGGCCACAGATTCGATTCTACTGTTTGCGGAACCGAGGAAGCGGTGCGTCTTTAATAGCCAAGGCGGCGATTAGTTCTTACGCGCCGGCGCTGTATTCACTCGCCGTCATTCAGTTCAACGGTAGTGGCGGCTCGAAAAACGACAAGGATCTGAGAGCTGGTGTTGCACTCTGCGCACGGGCCGCTTTCTTGGGGCATATCGACGCCCTTAGAGAGCTCGGCCACTGCCTGCAAGACGGTTATGGAGTGAAGCAGAACATCGCCGACGGGCGCCGATTCCTCGTCCAAGCCAACGCGCGAGAGCTAGCTTCCGTTTTGGCCACGCCTGCGCCGAAAGCCGGCTCGTGGCTTACGTGGAATCCCCTGATGCATCATCGCCACGTGGCGGTCACAGGGTGCCCTTTATTTAGTGATTTCGGGTGTAATGTTCCGGCACCGGAAACTCGTCCGGCAAATCGTTTTTTATCCGATTGGTTCTCGGGGAGCGAAGGGAGTCCTGGTCAGGGGCTACGGTTGTGCTCCCATACGGGTTGTGGAAGGCCCGAGACTAGGAGGCATGAGTTTCGACGGTGCTCTGTGTGCGGAGCAGTGAACTATTGCTCTCGTGCTTGTCAGGCGCTGGATTGGAAGCTCCGCCACAAGGCGGAGTGCGCTGCCGCAGAGAGGTGGCTCGATGACGCCGGCGAAATTGAAGCTAACGGAATTGACATAAACATTGACGGCAATGGAAATGCTGTGGAGGCAGTGGAGAGTTAACTGGGAGTTGAGTTATTGAAAAAGAGGGATGAAAATGAAAATTGAGGCCAAATTTTGGGACCAAAATTAATTATAACTTTTGTTGTGGTCAATAGAATCCTCTTTTCGTAGAATATAAACAGCTACTCAACTTAAGTTTTTTTATAAAAAAAATCACTTACATATGACATCATGATGGCTTCACTTTGGTTTGTGTTCAAAAGTGCGACCAAATCATATGGGAGATTTCATTTTGTAGCTTCTTTTGACAATGTGATATGGCCATTTAATTCTTGATTTTTTTAAAAGTAAATTTATGTAACATCAGAGACTGAATAAATATTAGTTAACAAGATACTCGACATGAATATGATACGCTGAATAATTAGTGCTACGCAATTTATTTTATCAAATGAGCTCATTCTATACTTGCGACCTTGGCAAACTCGCTCCTTCACTAGAAAAAGGTGATAAGTGCATTTTATGCGCTTATCTTGGCTTCCATTCTTATTTATTTATGTACAAATTGAGCGATTATTTATTTAATTTATGTTAATTATGTTAATTGTAGGAAAGTCTCAATTTGGATATAATTTATGTAAAAATAGGCTATTCGGAATTTACCTGGAGTTTATTTGAAGCAATTGAAGATTAACTGGATTACAAGAGAACAATTGGAAGTATTAATGGAACATTCGTTAAAAAATGGTAAGTTCAAGAGTTAAATTCGACATTTGAAAAGTTTGAGGATTAAATTGTAAATTTCAAAACTTGTCTCGGGTCAATTATTATTACTTCGAAATGAAGAGGACTTAATTACAGATATTACAAGATGAATGAATAAAATCACATGAGAAAAAGAGTTCATAAGTTTTTTTTTTTTTTATTTGGAAATCAATTTGAATGAAGACTTTGCCTAATCTCGCTCTATAAATAAACAACATAATCTGACAATTAAAAGGGGGCTTGTAGGATTTCATTAGACACATATATTCAAACCAAGGCTTGAAGAATTCTTTGTATGTATATTATTCAAGCTAAAATGAGGGAAAAATCAAGAAATAGATCAAGAAACTAGTTTTAAGAAAGCGGAATCTTGGTACATGAATTTTACCTTTTTCTCCTTTTTCCTTAAAATCTGATGATGTGCTTTAATACCTTCTTACGTTTTTATTTTGTGTTTAGTTAGGATAAATGGTTGTAACCTAGTTTTTAACCTTATTTTTAATTAAAAAATTTTAAACTCAAATTGGTTGTGTGAATTGTTTTTGCTTCCAATTTTATTGCTCAGAGTAATTGGCCACTAACTCATTGATTTCGTGAGCAATAATTATGTAGAGATGCGGATTATTTATTTAGACCATGTAGTAAAAATCGATAATTAGTATAAAACGTAGAGATACTTATGCTACTTATTACGATCGTTATATGGATTCTTAGAGCAATAATTGCGTTTCAATAAGATTGATTCATATAGAGATATGGAATTGAATTAGTTAAATAAACTCAATGAAAATTCGATATGGGTAAATTGAATATATTAGAAGAATTCGATCAGATAAATATAATCAATTGTATAAAATTTGGTAATTGAAATTAAGGGGTTGGTTATGGTAAAATCATGAATCCTAACACTTAAACCATCATATTAAAAAA
>CAIGRB010027734.1:18347-33075 GCA_903798255.1 Fraxinus quadrangulata
TTTGTGATTATTTTTTTTTGGGAGGGAGAGTGAGTAGGTGGTGGGGCCATTTGGTTCAAATGTAACCTTGTAATGATTGATGACAGGTAGGGTCCACCTAGTGATGATCTTGGAAGATACTTTTTTGATGTGATTGGGATGAACGATCAGGATTTGTGGATTTGAATTTTATGATGGTTATCAAGAAAATGGATAAAAATAAATAAACCTTGTCCCATTATATTTTTACATTATAATTGACATCTCGTGATGTGTAGAAATCAAGATCATTGATTATTTTAAATATTATTAAAATTATTGATAAAATTGTATGTCACATCATGGAATATCAACTATAATGTCAAACAAGATATAAGTGTAGCAAAATTATTTCCAAAATAAATTCTTTTTTCTTTTATTTTCAACCATATATTCTTTAATAAAATAATATTACACATAAATACAATTTTTTTTTTCGACCACACATTCTTTATTAAAATACTATTTCAAAATGCATTTTAGACAAAATAAATAAATAAAATATGGCTCAAACGGCTGTATTGATATATTTTTCTAGTAATATTAACTCAAAAGATTTAAAAAAATAAATAAATTGAAAAAAGTTCTTTCTTTCTTTTCTTTTTTCTTTTTTCCTCTTTTTCCTCTTTTTCTTCTTTTTTTCTTTCTTTCCTTTATTCGTTTTTTTAAATCTTATTTTTACTATTATTGTTTTTTATTTTTTTAGGTCAGAACTATCTTACAATCATCATTCTTAATTAAATTAGCATAAATTCACATGTGGTCATATTGGTAATTATTTTTCTTGTTCTTTCTCAGGCATAATGAAAATATTTTATAAAATGAGCAAGTAAAGAATATTGAAGGAAGATAAATGATCAAGTGCTAAACGAGAAATATCATATACACGGCGAGTATTGTTTGTCCTTCTTTAAACCTATTTTGTGTACACGTCGAGCACGATACCTATTTTAAGTTTGTGGGTATAGATTGGTTAGTTTATCATAGTTGCTTGTTTGTGTGATATTTTTTTTAAAAAAAAAAGTGAAAAAGTTAAGATTTTTTTTAAAAAATTATATATTTATTTTATGTGTGTTTATGTGAGTTAGAAAGCCATGTCGACTAATTGAAATTATTTGAAATTGTTTATGTTTCATGAATTGTGAATAAGTGATGCAATTTTTGCTAATTCGATACTTGTTTATGTGAGATCGTATTATATTAATCACAATAGTCATGATAATTATTATGAATTTTTGGATTAGTCATATTAATAGAATATGTTGAATGAACTTAGGTTTTTGTAAACCAAGATCATAATATATAGCACAACCACTTAACCTTTTGAAATGATAAGTTTGGAGGTGGTGGATCCGTTGTTGGGAGCTATTTAGATATATGTTGATTCCATGTTGAGTATTTGTATGAAATGTTTTCGACTAACAAGTAGAGACTAGGTAGTAACCATCTACTATGGGTTTGATTTCAATTATTTATCAAAAAAAAAAAAATACATTGCACTAGTCGGAGCATATAGGAAAAAGTTACATACATTGTTGTGTGAAGTCAGTCTCAAGTAATCTGGTCCTAATCATCAACAATGTTTTGGAGACGATCTACCAAGAAAGAAGGCTACATGCAATGTAGAGTGAAAACTACCTTCGAAAATCAAAGAAAAGATCCCAAAAATAGAAGAAGGGACGCAATTAAAAAAATACATCGAAGTGTGTTGAGGCAGTGATAAAACAACTATAAGCACTGTTTATGTCCGGCTAAGCCTGAGATACTTAATTTAGGATTGGTGAGGGTTATTATCCTAGTTAAAGTTTGGAGGTTCTTATTTATTTATATATAAATTGAGCAATTATTTACTTAATTTGTGTAAATTATTTTAATTGCATAAAAATTCCAACTTGATACAATTTATGTGAAAATAAGCTATTTGGAGCTTAATTGAAGTTGATTTGAAACAACTGAAGATTAGTCGGATTGCAAGAGATCAATTGAAGGTATTCGATAAAAATTCGTAAGTTTAGGAGTTAAATCCAATATTTGAAAAGTTTGAGGACTAAATTGCAAACCTCTAAACTTGTATCGAGTTAACCATTATTACTTTGAAATGAAGAGGACTTAATTGCAAATATTACAAATAAAGGAATAAAGTCACATGCGAAAAGGAGTTTAATTGGAAAAAGGAATTGTTTCTCTTTATTTCTTAAACTCTTTGGTAGAAACAAATTCAACCGCTTTGGTGGAAATCAATTTGAATAAAGACCTTGCCTAATCTTGTTCTAAAAATACACAACATGGTCCAACAATTAAAGGAGGGCTTGTAGGATTTCATTAGATAGATATATTCAAGCAAGGTCTCAGGAATTCATTGTATATATTATTCAAGCTAAAAGAAATGGAAAAATCAAGATATAAATTAAGAAGCTATTGTTTCAAAATTTTACAAGAAGAAGGCAGAATCTTGGTGCAAGATTTTCTTCTTTTTCTCGTTTTTCCTTAATATATGTACTTTAATTCCTTCTTATGTTTTTATTCTCCCATGATGTGTAATTTAAGCGCTTAGTTAGGATGAATGATTGTAATCTAGTTTTGAACCTTAAATCTCAAATTGGTTGTGTGAATTGTTTTTGCTTTCAATCTTAATATTTGGAATAATTGGCCACTAATTCATTGATTTCGTGAGCGATAATTACATAGAGATACGGATTATTTATTTAGACCAAGTAGTAAAAATAGGTAATTAGTATAAAATGTAAAGATACTTATATTACTTATTGCGATTGTTACATGAATTCTTAAAACAATAATTGCGTTTAAATAAGATTGATTCACATGGAGATATGAAATTGAATTAGTTAAATAGACTCAATGAGAACTCGAGATAGGTAGATTGAATACATTATAAGAACTCGATCGGGTAAACATAATCAATTGTATAAAACTTAGTAATTGAAATTAAGGGGATAGTTATGGTAAAAATCATTAATCCTAACACTTAAACCATCATATTTAAAATATTAAAAAAAATCACTTTTTTTTAGTATATTTAAAATAGAAAATCATAAGAAAGAAAAAAAATAATAATAAGGATTTTATTTGTTTTCAATCAAATTAAAGTTAGAAATAATTGAATCAATTATTTGATAGTAGTTTTCGTAAAAATGATATCCAGATTCAGAGGTTCAATTTATTACTTGTTATGATTCCGTACACTTATAGAATATAAAAATCGACAACAAAATGAGAGCGGACCAAGTACCATATTCGAATGAGCAATCTAAAAGAATATCGACTAATAGAGTTAGACAAAGTGATTATTGAGTTTGATCTTTTGAATCTCTCTCTCTCTTACTATGGATCAACCGAGATCGTGTTCTAATTTTAATTTTACAAAGAGAAATGAGAAAAATTACAAATGAGTGATTTTGTAAAAAATGAGAGGCAGTTGGGAGTTTCTATTCCTAGGTGGTGATATCAAAAAGAAAGGTTAATGCTCTTTTCTCTTTTCAGGCTTTTGTGTTGGTCAAAAAACTTCATTCAGCAATAAATTGACCAAAAAGCAAAAAGAAGAAAGAAAATGGATTAAATAGGGTGGGGGTAGGGTCGGGTGTGGATTAAAAGTCAAGTTAGTGGGAGGAGACAAGTTCATTCTACAAGTGGAGAATGTGCTTTATTGGGACTTTTGGGGGTAAACCTTTATGTGCCAAAACCAAAATATAAAGAAAATAATATTATTTTCTCATCTGTGACGTTGGATTCTACAGAATTTGACGTCATAAATTAGGGGCAAAATATTTTCTAATAATGATGAAAGAAAAGGGCAAAAAAAAAAGAATAATTTTAATTAGACTAAAAAACTGAAAATACAGAATTCGATCGTCGTCGTCGTCATGGATGGAATAATATGATTTTCGGATTAGCAATCAAACCCCCGTCTAAGTTTGCCAATGTGTACTCATTACTCGAGTCTCTCGCACTTGTCATTATAACATAAGCATCTGATGGTGTAAGTGCACTTATTCTTTCTTTTATTATCATATCATTATATACTATCCCAACCCAAAACCAAAGTATTCAAATAAAATGAGAATTTAAATGGGTGGTCCAATTCAGGTCCATTAAAGCCATCTTTAGCAACTCAACTAATTCTGGTTGAGAATGTATGTGAAGACAGCACTAAACTGAGTGAAACAGAATATGATATTTTATTCCCAATTTTCGAAGGTTTTCTGTATTTAGGGCTACTGTGAATAGGGTCTATTCCCTAATCCCCAAGCACAAGTACAACTCGCACGGATGCAAGGGTTCATAAATTTTGTGATTGAGAATGAATTTGAAGAAAAATGAGATTTAAAAAATTGCACGGGGATGTTGAACTTGTGATTTTGGAAAGAAATTTGTATTCTCCATTTAAATTTGGTTAAAAGTGGCCTTAAAGAGTCTTGTCCATGAGAAAATTGTGCACGACAGAACTTGTCACATGTGATATTGATTTCACAATAATAGGGATCAAGATTGGCTAGTAAGACGAGGAAAGATCAAAGATAAGCTTCATCGTCAAAAAGGAAACATACATGCCCAATCCATACAGAGTGGGGTTTGTATTCGACAAATCTTCGATCATGTTAAATTTATTATAAAAATGGGTAATTAGTACATAATATCCTTATCTTTCACTATTATTGTGAAAACGTCATTATCTTTCATTTTTTTGACATTTTCACCATTATCCGCATTTTATTGAGCAAAATGTTATTTTCATCTACTTTCTCAATTAAAAGCTATGAAATGACGAATATACAATTTTATTTAAAAAAAAACAAAAACAAAAGAACTAATTACAATCATAGTCCTAATTATTTTTTTAAAAAATTGCAAATGAGTCAAATAAATTATTAAAAGGGTAATAAACGCATAATGTCTATACATTTTACTATTATTATGAAAAAAAGTCCATATCATTTTTTTTTTTTTTTTGCATTTTCATCTTTAATTACACCTTTAATTGCTTAAATCATCATTTCTATCAATTTTTATCAAATTTCTTAATAAAAGATGTGAAATGACAAATATACACTCTTATTTTATTTTATTTTTGAATTATAATTTTTAATAATTTATTTTGGAATCATTTGCATTTTTTTTAAACAATTTTTTATTTTTAATAATTTATTTGGAACTCATTTATAATTTTTTTAAAAATTTGGGATTATGGTAGCAATTACTTTTTTATTTTTTATGTATAAATAGGAGGGTATATTCATCATTTCACATCTTTTAATTGAGAATTTGGATATAAATGGATAGAAAATATTGTTCGTGTAATCAAATGTGTAATTAAGGATGAAAATACCAAAAAAATATAAGGTATAATTTTTTTCACAATAATAGTGAAATGTATGGACCTTATGTGATAATTACTCTTTTATTTGTTTTAAAAAAATTGAAATTATAATTGCAATTAGTTTTTTCTTTTTCTTTTATTTAAATAGAATGATATATTCATCAATTCACAACTTTTAATTGAGAAAATTGATAAAAATGACTTTTTCGCAATTAAGAGTGAAAAAAAGTGAAAATGCCAAAAAAATAAAAGATAAAGACGTTTTTCACAATAATAGTGAAATATATGGACGTTATACTCTAATTATCCATATAAAAATCTATCATTTTTTGATCTAACGAACACTTTTTTTGTCGTGCGGATTAATAGTCTATTAATGTCTCAAAAGGTTGTATATATATATATTTTTTATAAATATATGTAAAAATAAAGATAAGTTTTAACGACTTCTGAAAGTACAAGATTTTTTTGAAGGATAAGGGTTCTGCAAAACTCTCGAGGCATTGGTTTAAAAATCAATGGCCATTGATGTCTCGTCTGAAAAATCAGGTACATATGGTAAATTTAAGGCGACTATCGTTTTTGTCCTAAAGTCTTGGCTTGACCTTGTAAAAATCATTGCAGTATTTATGTGCCTAACGAGAGGGTTTTTTTAAGAACGGTTGGATGGATGAGTACTGCATAAAAATTGATCTTCGAGGGGAGAATAACAACTTGAGACGATTGCTAACAAGTAATCGTTTACACTTAAGGAAAACAAAGTCTTCCTCACCTTCCACCCAAGCTATGCAAAAAAACCCAATTCCAATCCCAAGGAACAATGCTCCCTACCAACTAGTTAATTCGACGGTATGATCAGTTGCACTAAAATTGAGACAACAATACACGACTACACCCCCAAAGGCATTACCGAAAGATTTTTCTTGCAACTTTTCAATCACATTTCATTGTAATTATTATTTTTGACTATCATCTCTATACAATTAAAACCCACAAATAAAAGAAGTATACCAACGATCAAAACCAAAAGTTTGGATTGGAAATAAAATGAAAATTATCATTTATAGGCTAGTTTCGAAAAATTAAAGAGGAGTTTTCTTCTTTTGAATGATAGGTGATCCTCCAAGATTAACGCTTTTATTACATCTCTCTCGAATGAGACACCACGTTTTCAGGGAGCTTATAAACTCCATATAGTATGGGACCCACACATTGTGTGGCTTATAGGTTCGTTCCCAACCGATACTTACAGGGCTTAAACAGACCTAAATTCACCCGAAAGTCGAAATATTATAAGCAGCATGAAAGAGTAAATACTTAATTGTGTTCAAATCAAAAGATTGATGCAGTATCAACCAAATTATTGTCGCCTAGGAACACTAGGACTCCAGGAACCTAGCTGATCTCAGTCTAAAGATAAAATCAGATGCATGTAAGAATTCAGAGAGTTTAAAGTCTCTAAAATCTTAAGATCACACGAAATTACTGCTGAATTTGTTAAATCTTCTTATCTTTCCTCTTTTGACCCCAAGTTCTTTCTACTCACTCTCAACCAAGAGTATGGCAATGTGAAGCAATGCTAATAAAGTTCAAGCAATCCTTTTGTGTGGCGTCATGGAATACATCGTGCACGAAGCTGCTCATCTTTCAAAAGTGTCTCCACGGTTGAAGCCTAAAGGACAAACTGCTGCAGCTATTCTCTCTCGAAGGTTGAATTTCTTGGCAATAACAGGCCTTACATCTTCTACACCAACTAAACTTTCCAAAAATGGAAGTAAAGACAACAATTCTGTATCAGTACGGTCATCAAACCAGCTTTCTATCGGTATTCCATTGTCCACCTGGAAACCAAATGCCTGAAAACCAAAACCATGGCCAATGTTAATCTGCTAATGAGATAATTTTAAGGTTTCTTATTTACTTTGACAGAAGGCAGTGAAGTGACAAGTTTTTCAGAAGATTGACGGCTTAATATCTATTCTTGAATTTTAGATGATAAAAGAACTCTTTTACCACATTAACCATCAAAGGCAGAAGATTACACAAGACAAGAATAAGATTATGCCAAAAGATGGATTTTCAAACTTCATTATAGTTATCAAGCAAATATGGAAATTTTAATGGTCCACATCACGAGTCCAAAAATAGCTTATAACTGGGAATCTCTTTTCGCAACGAGAAGATTAATAGCTTTCATTTAACACACACAACAGTAAAACAAAAAAATTTCTTACCACGGGACAAGAAAATGAAAACAGTAAACTCCATGCAATGGAAGTACAACTTCACAACTCATATCTGAATGAGCGGTAAAATTACCTGAGGAGAGTTATCAATCATAACAACGCGTGCCAAATCACGACCTAGAATGGAAAGATCTTTGAGGTAATTATCATCAAGATGCACACAGGATTCACGGTACACACGATGCCGGAATATTTTTCTCTTTGGGTCTAACACTTTCAGAAGTGGCTCAGCATAAATGCTTTGACTGGCGGTAAATATAATAATCTCAAAGAGACGGGATACCTTGTCCATGAAATCCCTCAGATAAGGCCGGAGCCGCACATATATTGTATGATCTTTCGAGTTAAAATTAACAGAGAAAGTAAAATCTGCATCATCACAAGGTTGAAGTGTGGAGTGCACCAAGGTCTCTGCCAAATAGAATAATGAAGTTTCAGCGTATGTCACGTGTACAAACAAGGTTTGTTGATGACCTTGATGCCTGTATGATACATACTTAAAAAATGGCAAAGCCCTGGAAAGTAATTGTCAATGAACTTCCCTTTAATCCTTCACATATTGTATTTATAAAAAGCATACACAAGCAGATATTTTGGAGATTATGATGGAATTGGCAATGGAAACACGTCAAAATATGTACTTTTAAGCATAAATTAAAATAGTGTTTATTTTGTTCTTACTTATTTTCTATCCAAAATGATTAGTTTTAAGTATTAAAATTATCCATTCTGCTATTTTAGCAACATTCCTTTTTTACTAGAAATTTAAGCATAAACAGGACTAGCAGTTTTGAATAACATAGAAAAATTATTTGTTAAGTCACTATTCAGTGATATATTGGAATACTAATAATTAAGATATGATTAAAGCATGCTTACCATCCAAGTCTAGAACAAGAGTTGTTGATGGACAGCTTCTCGTTTGTTTTGGTAATAGTACAGGCCGATATATTGGAACAACTGATGACAACTCTGGCAAATTCTTTATGAAAAAAAATGGATCAAAATCATCAAATTCTTCAACTTCCTCATCCTCTAGACAAACATCAGTTGCCATATGATCTTGATTTTCATGTTCAACACATTTCAGGTTTGAATTTTTCATGGAAAGATGCATAGCTGGAACTTCCTTTGCTAGGTTGCCACCACCTAAATTTTGCATAAAAAGCAGCAGCTCCAGCATTAGGATTGAAAGAAATAACTGAAAGCTTATGTGGATTTACAATGAGCCATTGATATTTTATTCTCATACCAGGGCAACTGATCTTCAAGTTCTCATTGCCGTAGTCCCAAATATGTTGATCTCCATGCTGAAAGAATTTGAAGACGTCTTCTGGCAGAAGAAAAGGTAATGGAATATATATTTGAGAACATGTGAGAAAATTTGAGAACATGATCCTAAACAGAAGAGTAAGGAAAATAGCAAAAAAATAAGCATCAAACTTATTGAGTACCTTCACTTGAAATTTCACCTCCAAAATTTCTTGTAATATGAAAGCTAGGAGAAAATATAGTTTCACCCGCACAATGAGTTGTTCCATAATCATGCTCCTAAAATATGACAAGATATCACATAAGATTTTACTAGCTAACTCAAACCAAAATTCAAATATTCTAATTTTAAAAAGGTTCTAACATGAATACATTTCAAAATGATCTTTGATGGCAGTAGCACAAATGCACATAAATGCATAATAATGCATAATAATATGGAAGGAAAATTAGACAATTGCAAATGAAAAATGATGGAAGAACTATAGAAAATGCAACTCATATAGTCACCTTATTAATTAAAAAAGCATCATCAAGACCATGGGTTGTGTCGTTGCTTAAACACACATTTGGATCATCACCCTCCACCAATCTGAATCTTGTATTCAAATTGGTTTCAGCAACAGATTCCTCAATGTTCTCTGGAAGAATGCCAACTATGAGGAACACAAAAATATGTCAGTCCACTCGTGAATACACGATAATGCTGAGTTACATAAACAAATGGAAACCTTTTGAAATCTTAATAGATGATCTATGTCTGAGAGAAGTTGAGGGAATTCTACAGAGAAGCTCAAAGGAAATCAATGGAATCACGGCAAAATTGATTTCTAGATTACTAAAATAACACCAAGGTCAACAAAAACTCAGTGGTGTAAACAAGGAGAAAGGAAGCCATAAACATCCCTTTAGTTTGATATCTAAGTTTCTTATAAAAAGGTGGATCAGCTTGTTGTGCTTGACGACAGCAAATGACTATTTCAAGCAGATAACCTGAAAAATTGGATCAAGCTACCTACTTACCAATTTTTTTCTTTCTAGCAGAAGAGGTGATCAGCTCTGTAACTTTCTTTGCTTGAACTTGCACGTCTTCAGATAACTTCTTTTCGTGTCTTGAAACCCTTGGACTGGCAAGATCTCGAGAATTTCTTCCAGTAACTGTCTTCTTTGTCTGCATCTCTCATTTAGGCAAGATCACTGTTGGGGGATTATTTCTTTATTCTTCAGGAAAATTTGTTTCCTGATAGAGAAATGATAATGCCAAAGTTGAAATCAGACATCCCAGTCAACTAGTCTAATGCTTCATACAATACAATTTGAGTCTCATCATGAACATGCAGAAAAGGGCATTATCGTTTTCCAGTCTAAAATTGCAACCACAAACTCAGCATGCCACCACGGAATTAAAAGCTAAAGCATCATGAAGAGCATCCTTTAAACCAAATTACAGTCAAATCTTAAAAAATAAACTAGCTCCAGCAGTGTGAATCGGTAATGACATTTTTTGAAGCAAACATAAAACAGAAAGCACATTCACGAAATATACACACAGTTTCAACGTGATATTTAAAAAATCAAACCCAAGACAAAACCTAATACTTATATTGAACACGTCTTTTTTTTCCTTTTCTTTTCTGTTCTATATTCTTTTTCCTTGTTTTAGCTCGAGCTGTAAAAGCTTGATCCTAATTTACATATATGTATAAGTAATCATATATAATTGCAAAAGCAAGGTCAAGTGAAGAAGAAAATGATAAAGCAAATTATAACTATTTCGTCATCAAGCAACAGTAAATTACTGTCTTCCCAGTTCGATATACATACATTTTCTCACCACACCACTTGTCAACGTTCAAGTGAATAGCAACCAGATGAAAACAAAGCTATTCACCTAGTAAAAGCAAATATCCTAAATAAGAACTTCGTCAAGTAGGAATGAAAAGCCATAAACATTTCATAAAAACTTAAATTAAAAGGACCAGACTATTTACAGATAAAAGTACCGCAAATCTCCAAACCACTGAACTAAAAACATCACAATAAAACCAATTCCAACAAAATCCCCATACAGTAGGTAAGCACCAAAGCCGAAGCAATTCAAAACCCTAAAAATCAACACAAACCAAACAGAGCATAACAAATTACTCAAAAAAAACAAACAATAATTAAACGATACACAAGCCAGAAAAAAAAAAAAAAAAAAACATGGCACTTGAAATTGAAATGATAACACAAACTGAAGCTACTCACAGCTCCTCCTGCAAGTGACGTAAATATTAAAACGAAAATCACAGCTCAAACTACTGAAGTCATATTCAGTAGAGTGCGTAAAAAATTCCAATGATTTTGCTTTTACCTGT
Organism: Fraxinus quadrangulata; assembly: GCA_903798255.1. NCBI lineage: Eukaryota > Viridiplantae > Streptophyta > Magnoliopsida > Lamiales > Oleaceae > Fraxinus > Fraxinus quadrangulata. The sequence continues at coordinate 29,579 of CAIGRB010027734.1, forward strand.
AGAAGAATTTGAGAAAATTAGAAAATTTTCTTTTCCCTCCAACGCAGGAAAACGAGGGGGAAATAAGAAAGAAATCCGATTTTTTGGTGCAATGAATTAAAGCAATTTTCCGCAGAAAAATTTTATCCCTTCCCCAAATTTAGGATTAGTGGGGCCCGGTTGTGTTCATTAGAGGTCCCTCCATTTTTGTGAATTTTCATTGTAACTCCTTTCTTTGTTTTTATGTATATTTTTCCTCTCTCAACAAACTCTTTTCTTATTTTCTATTTGTCTAACCTCTCTAATTAATACGACCCTTTACATAAAAATTTATTAATTATCCGATGTTTTAAATTCGTAGAACATCTGTTTAAAAAAGTGTTATATGTATATTTATTAACGACATTACATATTTCTAGATAGTTAGAAAGTCCTCGTCTTGCTATATTCAATATACATAAAGGAGCAACAAATTGTCTAATGAAAAAATACTAGATGAAGTTGCATCATCACAATATCATCATAGAGAGGAAGTCGAAGAAGATATGGATGATGAATATCATTTGTCTAATAAAGATAAAGTAGGTATCATTCGCTCATATCTTTCTCTTCTTGACCTTTTAAATCATGTTCAAGTTGTAGCTCACAAGGTACTCCTAGGTATTCACTTCGAGCTTCAAACAACTGAGAAGAAACGTGCTAATCTAAATGGATGATAATTTAACGAACATGATTCTGCTAATATATTAAGTTTTTATTAATTATTAGATAGCAGAAATATTAAAATCATGCCTATAGAACCAATCAATTCCATGTCAAAAAATATTAATTATTGAGTTATTGTAGACGTCATATTGTAATATGCTTTGGAGAAACGTATTTAGGGTCACAAGTAAAAAGTATAATGTCAAATTTTTGTAAATTATTTTATAAACATTGTGATTTATCATAATACAATATGTCATTTTTCAGGAGAATGTGTTTAGCTTAAAAGGCTAAAAAAATGTTTCTTTTATTTAAATGATTATTTAATGTATGGATATATTAGAAAATATGTATAAAAAAAATTATAGTTTTAACTATATTAATTGCATTTTTTAAATAATATATCATATCGAGTGAGAATCATTTTTTAGACGATTTTAATCTTACTACAATTTAGACTTATCAAATATTCCCAACAAATTGATTACAAATATTATTTTTACAATACTTATAAAATATTTTAAAATAACGTATAATACACATTCAGCACTAACCAATTTATAAAAATGAAAGCAAGCTTATCATCATGGAAATGAATAAGGGTCTTTTTCAACCCCTCACTCTCACAAAATCTCTTGTACATCTTGCATTTAAATAAAGCAATAAATACACACACAAAAATGCACATGAAGATAGTAAGACTCACAAAGTACGAAGTTAAAAAAATAAAATAAAATTTAAAGCTCATAAATGACGTTTGATGAAGCCAAAAGGACTGTCAGAGAAAATACTATTACGACATCACACTTGTGTTGAATTTATTAAAAAGTGTGGGACCCCGTAAGAAATTTAAAAATTTAAAATCAGAGCTCCAATTATATTACCCGTGGCACTGCAATTCTACACGGGTCTCGTCGCTTTCGAATGAATTTGAATTACAGGTATCCGATGCAAGGTAAATGGAGAAAATTGCACCCCCTACTCCTCAACCTTTAAAAATAAAAAATAGGTATTCGATATTTTGTTTTAGTTGCATAATGAATTCTTAAATGAAAGTAAATTGTTCGAGTATTCGACAAATTATCACACAATGTTTTTTGAAAACATGCATCGCTTTAAAAATTTTAAGCATCGACCAAAGAACAAAAACTAGCTTCGTGATTGTGCAAGAATTCAACACAGATTTGGATAACTTCAATCAGTGAAGAGAAACTTGTTACTACAGTAATAAGTTGGAGATTAGTAATTGAGTTGTGCTTTTGCATCAACATAGAGACTGTCGTTTGTAAGTTATGATGTGAATTCGATACCATTGTAATATAAAAGAGGCAAAAAAATTAGCTCCACGTGTCGCGATTTCTCATTGTTGTAATTTAATTTTTTTTCCCGCACACATCTCCTCCTCCTCTTCACGCAACCTTTCACATCTTCAATTTTCACACGCATTTCCCCCCTTTCTTAACGTCATCTATCTTCCCACCCATAGAATTCCAATTTCCATCCCGATTCCAATTCCGAATCCGATTTCAAAACCCCACGACAAATCAATTATTCGTCGCCGTTCATTCACATTTTACCGGTGAGTACAATTCTAATTTCTCTGGAAACTTCGATTTCGTTCGAATTTTAATTTCTTGTTAATTTTATTGATGTGTTTTACTTTTTATATAATAATTTAAAATGGTTCCAGTAATGCAGAGCTGTAATGGGTGTAGGACCCTTCTTATGTATCTAAGTGGAGCAACAAATGTGTGTTGCGCCATGTGTAATACCATTACTTATGTGCCCATATAAATTTGAATTCGAAATTTCAGTGAAACTGTAATTTGTTTGGGTGTTTCTTGAAAATGTTGAATTCTTTTGTTTTAAATCAAATATCATATAATTTGTTTGAGTTTGATAGTTTATACTGAGCATTGGACGTTCCAATATTTTATATGTGACTTAAATCTCCATCCTTTCAGTAATGTCACAACTGATATGTGGAGGTTGTTGTACATTATTGATGCGCACACATGGTTCTATATAATAAAATAATGGGAAGGGGAAAAAATTTTGTCTCCGTGCTAGCACGGAGATGCCAGCACAGAGATACCGGAGTTGTCTCTGTGCTGCACGGAGACAATTCCATGTCTTCGTGCGCTCGAAGACACGATGCGTGTCTCCGTATGTCACGGAGACAGACATGGTGTCTGTCTTTCAGAAATTTAAAGTTGGCATCTACCACCTAGCCTCCTTACTAGAACTAGAAACAATTAGTGGATGTTATGGCGAGTGAACTTGACAAGTGAAAGGGAATGAGGAGAGCAGTGTTGGATAATCTAAATGACAAGAAGACCCTCTTTTTTTGGAAAATGAATTAGCTTCAAACATATTGGTTTGTACGACAATCATTCTAAAATTTATACCATAGTTAGCAAAATTAAAAAAGACCACTAATTTAATAAAATTAGAAAACTACAACCGCCAACAACAAAATAATTCTTATTTTCATACAATAACAGCAACATGAGTTATGGATCAAAATAATTTGTAAAATATTTTTAACCTACATTTGAATATCACCTTCCCCTTTGCCTTGAAAATTTTCTTTTATCTATTTTGTTCTCCTTTTATATATTCATGTTTTATGATTTATTTATTATCAGATTCAGTTTTTTATCATGTTTGACATCTATCAATAAAACAATATCTATTATTTTACAGCTCTCGAACCAAATTATTCCATAGAAATACTTGTTCAGTTAAGGATATGATTTTTTACCTGACTAGTATATATACACTATTAAGCACCTTTAATCTAGGCTTCTGAT
>CAIGRB010027752.1:0-37061 GCA_903798255.1 Fraxinus quadrangulata
TCTTCGTTGGACAAATCACGAATTTATCAAGATTCTTCTTTTGGCGTTCAAATCAATCGTATGAGATTCTCAAATATTCAATTAAAAGGGTCCACATATCGTTTGCGTATTGTTGGTTATTTTGATTCGTTATTTTCGAATCAAATTCAAAACTTTGATTACTTTGACTTTATTGGGTTCGATTTCAATCTAATCGTGGGTTTCGTAGTTCTTCGCTACGAGGATTCAGATAAGTTGGTATCAACATTTAGACTCCAAAATCAATGCTATATCATTTTCCTTTTTCGTTTGACTTTTTATTTCTTTTTTCTTGCGTTCTTCGTGTTCTTTTATTTAAATTTTTTGATCCATAATTTTTTTGTAAAATTTCAAAAGTTGTTTTTGTGCTCATTTTGTGTCCAAATCAACTTTTGTCTTCTTTGCCGGTGTCTAGTTGAATTTCGAGTAAAAAAAGTTTCAAAAAAAAATTCCGAAATTCTGTGAAAAGTCAAATTAAAAAAAATGTATATTTATTATTATTTATCTCGGAAATTACCTACCAATTACGTTATCTATTATATCAAATTCATGAACCACTTTATTGAATTCAAATTCAATTCAATTCATTTTCTTTCTTGAGTGTTCAAAATTTCCAAAAATCTAACTCAAAACACCAGTTTGAATTCTACGAGAATAATTCCTAGTTGAATTTGAATTTGTCCTTTGAAGCACTTGAGCGAAAGCATTGAGCAGAAAAAGACAGAGTTGTGAGATTAATTAAGGAAAAAAGTTGAATTGAGTGATACACGAGCGTACAATTGTGAGACAGAAATAAATTTTAGACTTAGGATGTTTGACAGGACGGATCAACACCAGACCGAAACAACAACCAAACCAACATGTCGGATGATATGATACAGCGGTTTGAACGGTTATTTGAAAATGTGTGGGATATATTTGATAGATAAGACATAGAGCTTGCCAACTTGCGTAGGGGAGTTCCAAATATACGGAGATAGGGTGGGTGGGAGCCTAGGATGGAGGTGCGTGAAGAGTATGATTATCAGAGTGATGGGATGAAGAGGTAGTAATCGAGGCCGAAATAGGTATGATTATCAGAGTGATGGGATGAAGAGGTAGTAATCGAGGCCGAAATAGGTAGGATGAGAAATAAAGGAGCTAAGCTTCAAAGAAGAGGTATAAACTTGGTTGGAGACGAGGTAGATGAGAATATAGACAATATAAAAATGTCTATTCGACCATTCAAAGGAATGAGTGATCTAGAGACTTATTTGGAGTGGGAGAAAAATGATGGATTGATCTTTGACTGCTACAACTATTCGGAGGAGAAGAAGTTGAAGATAGCGGTCCATAAATTCACCGACTATGCAATCACTTGGTGGGATCAAGTGGTGACAACGAGGAAGAGAAATAGGGAACGACCGATCAATACATTGTTGAACAACGGTAGAAGCACAGGCTCTCAAATTCCGATTGAGTAGGCTGAGGCATGACAGTATGTTAGTGAGATGGTTGTGGTGCTACGGTAGCAGTGAAGAAAGAGTCAGTGTGGAAGATGTGAGGGACCGACAACTTTAGTGAGCAGTGTGGAAGTTTGGATGGCTTTTTCCTGCAGATAATGGAGGGGCAATGTGGACTGGGAATTTCTTGTTGATAGTGGTGGAGATGATAGTGGAGTTCAGCAGAGGCGAAAGCTTATGATATGTGGCGGAGATGGAGAAGTGGATTTTGCACCGGCTCAATAGAGTGGCCAGCGGTGGGGGTGTGACGGGGTGTTGACGCTGGATGCTTGACCGGCGGATAAATGAGGTGATGACGGCGATAGAAAACTGGCGGCGTGGCTATTGGATTAAAGGTCTGGAAGAAGAAGATGGGTCAGATTTTAGGTCCGGTAAATGTGTGGGTCGAGTTAAAGGATTGAGTTTTGGGATTAGTTGGCTGGGTAGTGGGTTAATGAGTCATGTGTGGTTTCTGTTTAATGGGTTATCGATTTATGGGCAGGGATAATTGGGTATGGTTTTGGAACAGCAACAACTTTGTTGTTGTTGGACTTGGGCTGTGGGTTGTAAGTGTTGGAACAGCAACAGAGTAATTTTCTCTCAATCTTTTTTTTTTTTTTTTCTCTCCTTTTTTTCTTCTTTCGCTGACTCGAAATAACTGAAAACAAAATTCACTATTGTTATACCAGCGAACAATTTCGGCTGTTGAACATTCTTTTTTTATTATTTTTTAATACCGCTATAAACTACTAAAAAAATTATTGTTGCTACCGAGACCTTGTTTTGGTGCTATTTTAAGGTTTTGGCGGAATTTTTTTGTATATTTTGTGGTGTTTGGTTTATGGCTTTTGAAGAGATGGTTGTTTGGCCAAAGGAAGACGACTTGCTTTGATACCGAACTGATGCCGGATGCAAGATGAGAATTGTAGGAGAAGAGAAAGGAGGGGGGAAAAGAGAGAAGAAGAGAAGAAGAGGAAGAGAGAAATTGGGGAAGAAAGACATCAATTTTTATTTATTCAAGGTTGTCTCATTTATATCGCATAATACCCCTTCAAAAGCATCACTAAGGAAAGAAATGATATAAAAATTTCTAAACCATATTCTAATCGTGTTTCCTAAATTACGAATCAAAATAGGAAACTAAATAATTAAACTCCCTTTTAATACTTCATCAAATATCTAACACATTGACTCTGAATCGAAAATGCAATTCTAATGTATTTAGATGTTAGCCTATAAACACCGGCTGGGAAATTACATTAATTTGGAACTTGAAGAGCTTCTAGTTTTTAGTTTTCTGCATTTATTTATCCATTCATGTAGTTAGATGTTAGCCTATAAACACCTTTTATGATGAAAAGGACAGTCTTGAATATTTAATCATTTTGATTTAATAATTGAATTGAAAAATAGTGAGTTAGCCTATACATCTTTCTCTTTGATTCCCAACTGTGTGAAGTCGAATTTGGCATATCTTTAAATCTTTCCTTTCCCACTATTTTCCTTCCCTCATCAGTCTCCCATACCATCAAACACGGATCAAGTTTACAAAAATACTAGTAAAACCAATCAAATATCCAAGACATCGTTGATGAAAGTACAGTCAATTGTTCCAGATTCTCCTACTTTGCATTCTTCAGCTTCTTGTCATTCCTAACCCTCCTAGGAATGTGGTCAGGATCTGTCTGATAATCCTCATGCCTTTCGTTGTAGCCATACTTGAACAGATGGGAGACCAAGTAAAATATTGGCATGGGTGATCATATTGCTGTGGCATCTGATGAATGATCTGGTTAACAAGATATTCTGTATATCACGGAAAACCGGTAATCATGGCTGCTCTAAACATGTGATATGTTCTAGAATATATCGCTTGCTATGTCAAACTTTCAATAATACAGGAAAAATGTATCACGTGTTTTCTCTAACAAAATGCAATGCATGCTTTTGAGCTTGTAAAAAAGGAATAGGTCAGTGATAAAACACATTCTAGGTCACATTTTTGTAAGAGATACAAAACAAAGTTGTATGTCATGTCTACGAGTATTTTAGATTAACACATGCTGCAGAAATTATGAAACTGACAAAGCATACAACGTGAGGTATGAAAGTTGATTAGAAAAAAAAAAAAAAAAACGCATATTGTTTTACATAAATCTGAAACTTGTCAGACATTTGGTGCTCCTTCAAGCTTGTGTCATGTAAAATAGCAATTTAAGATTGATGAATTTGATGGACTTGTCTCTTTCCGCATAATGAATCCAAGAAACTTGTCAGAGCCAAATGAGAATGAATACGACATGGAAGAGTCATGACCAGGCTTCGGAGACCTTTCCTAATATTAAACGTTTAGACATATAATTCATAATCCAGATGAATTAAATGAAGCTGATGTCCAACATAATTTGAGTATTTTTTACGCTTTAGTGCGGCAACTCTGTCATAATGCATATAAATTAGAAAACAAGGAGGACTTTTAGGTTTCAAATCTTGCTCCAACATAAACACTGTTATGTAAGAGATTATAAATAAAGTTGTATGTCATATCTATGATTATTGTAATATAACATGTGCGACATTAATTACGAAAATAACAAAGAATACCATGTGACCTATTGAACTCGATTAGACAACAAAAAATGAATGAGATTGTGCACATAATCTGGGACTTGTAATACATTTGACGCCACTTCTTACATGTGTCATGTAATAGAACATGTTAAAATTGAACGACATATCTATTAAACTTTGAGATATCTATATCAGAATCCATATAATTTCAAATAAGTTGCTGTCGAACTCCATTTGAGGATTTCTTGATGCTAAAATGTCGCAACTATGTCATTTTGCATCAAATTTACACAAACATGGATTATTATTTTTTTTACCATTCCTGTTCCAAGACATCCCTAATCAGAAAACAATCCAAAATGACACATAGATGTGGTACATTATAAACTATCATTCACACCAGGTAGAACGATCTCTTTATCAAAACATGCAAATTCTGGAAATTAAAGGAAACAGATTGAGTTACCATAGTTTAGTAACCTGAACAGCTGTTTCCTTCTTCGAAGACGACTCAATGCAAACTATTTGTACAGGCCTCTTTCCATGATTATTCTTAGGTGGGGGAGGGAGTGTTTTCCAAATTTGAATATTTAAGCCACTAACGACAACTTAAAGTATTATTAATCCTTATAGTGGAACCAAGGGTTGTGATTTGGATGAAGAACGAGTCATGCGATGAGTGAGGAGTTGTCAAAATCTCATGTTTTAGGTTCAATACCTCGAACGAGTTGATGTTTTGCGATAGTGAGTGAATTTTCTAGCCAAATTAAGAAAGTCCATTATCAACGATTCTTATTTCCCACCAAAGAATAATCGATTTTGAGGAAATTATGAGCTTTGACTGCACACCTTCAAATTTGGACTTACTATAGAAATTGTGGACAACATTGCAAGCTTAGCATGAAATCAGTGTGGAAATAAGATAAACTTCAGGGTTGGAAAGAGGAAGGAGATATGGGGGCGAGATTGAGTGATTTTGAGCGTGAATGTTGTGATTTAACTAATCATATAAGAGATAGATTGATATTAGTATTGGAGAAAGGTAATGACTTACTTATCATTTATATTTTTTTATTTCAGTATTTGTAGAATTAGTCTTGCTACACGTACATTAAATTTAACATCATGGATGATATTGTTGGAGATTTTAACAATATTTATTCAAATCAATGGCACAATTTTCCACACATCACACAATGTCATCCAAGAATGTACAACTAGCATAAATCTTGTAGAATATAAAAAGTTAAAAGGTGAAAATGGTAAACTTTTAATAAAATGTGAATGAGGTGTAATTTCCACTAACTTAATTAATTATAACTTTGCAATCGTAGGCTTATAGTAATCATGTAATTATTTTTTAAAAGTTAATCACGAAATTAAGCCTTAGTTTGAGTCCTATTTTAAAAATGCATTTTGTTGGATATATGCCGAAATGTAATATTTAACATTATATTTTGAACAAATAAATATTACTTTGGATTATTTAATTATTTTATAATTACATTTAAATTTGGAAAAATAATAAAATATTCCATGATCACTGATATTATTATAAATAAACTATTTAAGTTGTTTAGTGTAGATAGATTCAATTTATAAAGTGCTTAGAAATAATTATCCACGACCACTAAATAAAGTTGAACACTTTATTTTTATAAAATCGTATTATTTTTATAAAATTTTGTGTCGACTTCGGTAATAAAGATAATAACAATAAATATTATTGGATAAAACCAAGCATGCAAAATTAAAAATTATAGATTGTCAAACATATATTTGAATCTTGAACAGATTATGGACGTCAATTATTAATTCAAGTTCTTTGAGGTAACATAGAGTGAGATTAACAAATAATGAATACATCGTTACTTTGTGAATTAGAATGAACTAATTAAAGAACATATTTTTGGAACATGCAATCCATCACATATTTTATTGGTACATCATTAACACAAATATTTTTCTGACAATTTATTCGGAGCTCGGTAAATTAACAATAAGATTGTTACACTCATTGTTGTGATGCGATGACAAGAAATTGAATTAAGTGAAAAATGAAACTTGTGATATTCTATATAAATAATTAAAAGTGACTTATTGTTAAAAATAGTCACTTATAATTATTTTAATGGTTGACGGGAATGAGAACGAAGTATCAAAAGGAATTAATTATTGAAATGCTTCGATAATTTTATTTAATTTAAGAGTGCAGATTCGACCATTCCGGATATGGTCAAAACTAATTAATTAATTTTACAAAATCAAGAGTTGATCGGTACAAAAACTAATTAGTTAGAGCTTAAATCAAATATGTCCTGTCCCATCGATGACTCAATAAAATATCTAGAATTAATATGAACAGAATATGTGATATTACAATTGCCAAAATTATTATAATGTATCTGGGCATTCATTTTGTCTAGATAACTTTCATATTTTTTAAATTTCTTTTTCTACTTTAATTTCTTCCATTGCATAGTCTCTATATATATCAATGTCTCCTACTATTATAAAATACAGAAAATAGAGAAGAAAATAGAAAATGCAATAAACTTGTATGTATTTTATTGAGAACCTAACCTCGTATTTATATGGAAGAATTAGGGTTGTAAGAAATACGACAGTTACAGCCCTTATTTGATCCTCATTATATCTAAAATATATTTTTCTCTTTTTTCTTTTCAACCGCTGATTCTTAAATAAAATAATATTACACGTAAATTCAAAAAAAATTCTTATTTTTCAACTACAACTCCCTCAATTTACTATTCCAAACTGCATTCTTAAGAAAAATAAGGCTCAAATAGGCTCATAATAACTAGGATTGCAAGGGTGTAATAGTCATTCACTAATAAATATATAATTTACAACTCCCCTTGAATGACATATTACATAATAGAATCACACTACTTATACAATCTTTGTTGACAATATTGATTGACAACATTCATTTATTTAACAAAAACTACTTTTTACATTCAAGGCTAGAATTTGGACAATCCGTGGTTGTCAACTTAGGTTGTCAACAACATTTTTATTGTATAGAATATTTGTCTTGTTAAAATCTTGTCAAGAAAATCCAATGAGACATAACTTGAGTTAAAGAAAAAGAATACAGCTTCTTCCTTTGATTTCAATATATGAAAATTCTTTTATCTAGTCATTTATATCTTGTACGCCAGTGTTTTCGATATCCTAATTTCTAGTGAAGTGTGTTTCATGATGTCTTGTATGGTCTTCAAGCAATATCTTTATATAAGATAGCTATCAACATTTGGTGACTGTAGTAACGTGATGGTTCAGGAAATAGATCTTATTATTCTCTTCCGAAATTTTGTATACAAATTTATAACATAATTATAAATTTATATTGAATTTAAATGTGCTATAGATTATGTATATTTATTATAAAAAGAATATGTCTCGTTAAAATTTTATTTGGAAAACTCCTAATAAATAAAAAAGAGTACATTATTCTCTGGAATACGCCACAAAAGTTGCTTAATTAAAAATTTTGTCAAGAAAATCCAACGGAACAAAACATTGATTAAGGGAAAAAGAGTACAACGCGTATTGATTTCACTCACAATACTATCATATGAATTATACGCTTCATGCATATTAAATTATTCAAGATAACATTAATAGACATATCAAATGAATTGACCATAATTGCATTCAAATTTATGGACATGTGATTTCCACCATGATCTTTACGAAATTTATTATATTGAGATTCGTGCATTACATCTTATGAATTCATCTTTCTCATTTTCTTTTTGCATAAGATTACTCCTTTAGATTTTCGGACTACATGTACAGAAACTTCAAATTTCTATAATAAGTTTAATTTTACTAGGATCGTGTCCATTTATTTGGCTTATCATTTGTTCGATCGATATGCTTTGAAAAATATATTTCAATTCTTCTCTATTAAAAATATAATGTAGTACATCATGTACAAATGTCTTGTTAATGACTTTTTCTTTTTGATTTTTAATTTTCTATAATCACATAACATATTGACATATCTTCACTTTCAATGTTTCAAGTACTTGAATCTCTTTTGGGGTTTTATAATTAGTTATGCATATATACTCTCTAAGAATATACTTCTTATTGGGATCATCTTTCTTATTTGCTCCTTTTTTCGAAAGTTTTTCTCTTTAGAATCAAATGTCACAACACTTTAGGCATGTCATTCTTTGGCGTTAATACAAGATGGAGCATCTATAACTGGTATATGAGATTTTATATATCTCTTATATGTCAATAAGTGTATCTTACAATTGAATTATCACTCATATTGTCAAGTGCGAGCATATAGATAGCACAATATGATTTATCATGTATTATTTCCTGCTACTAATTTCTCTACTTAGTGCTAAGAAAATAGAGTCAACAAACTGCGTTATAAAGTGTCATCCGATAAGACTTATGATATTATAAGGGTTCAAAATGACCTTATATTGTGAGCACTCTTTACTTTCCATCTCAGTACATTGAGGTTGATTAATTGTACATATATTGTATTATCAAGATAATTAGATGGAAAAATTAAGTTTTGACCATAAGTCAAATATAACGGGGAAAACTTTGATATTAGCAAGATGCTAATAGCATTCCTTAGACAATTGGGAAGTGCTTAATTTTTTCTCAATAGTTTGGTTTAGAGATTAATTGAAGGTGTATAACAAACAATAGTGTTAAATAATTTATCATCATCACAACTAACACTTATTAAAAAGTTTAGGTTTAGACTCACTAGAATTAACAAGATGCGTCATCTGAATTGTATAATTTGAAAATTATGCTCATAATTAAAATTTGAGTAATAATTTCATAAACTTTAGGTTGCGAACACTGTGCATTCACCTAATAGATGTCTCATATATATATTAAATACATATAATGTTTAGATGGTCAACATGGAGGGTGATAGAGCCCTATATATCACCCTAATTAGTTTTTAAGATTGTAAGGACTTAATCCCAACATTATCTAGTGATGGTAAATGACCAATTTATCATACAGAGAACAAACATTATATGTGAATTTGTACGGTCGAAGAATCTTTTGGTTCTTCATTGAATACTCATTCGAACTTTTAATAATTTTTCACATCATTTATTGATTCGGGATGGTTTGACATGTGATGCCAAATAATAAAATCAAATTAAACTTCCGAATCAATATAAGTTGAACTTCAATTATACTAATTAACACACCGACTTAAAAAGCTTTAAAATTTACTTTCATATTTATTTATTGAGAATCAAAATACTATTATAAAATTTATCTCCTCTATATCATTTGATACTGACTTTTCTGGAGATTTCATAATGTTCTCATAAAATATCAAATCAAATATTCGCTTGATATTTTTCAAGAATGATCATAATTGATTTGTGTTATAGATTAGAAAGAATAATTCAAGCAATTATACAGTACTCTTATGGAATATTTAAATATTAGAATCGTGTTTTGTTCCAAAACAACAATTTATTATTCTTCTAATATATTAATTTAATATAAAAGTATGTTTTTTCTGGAGCAATACTTTAGTATTCTTTTGGAATATTGAAATTGTAATGTTAAGCTCTTCTAGAGCGGGTAATATTCTTCAAAACATACGCTACTTCTAGAACACTATAAAATATTATCATTATCATCATTTAAAAAAAAAAACGATTTTACTATTGCTTCTTGATGAGCAATTAGTTAATATTATTTGAAATATTGAAATTGTAATATTATGCTCTTTAGGAACAATTAATATTCTTTTAGAATATTAATAATATTTATGCAACTTGAGGAGCACTAATAAAATATTATCTAGAAATATTAACTCTTTATGAGTATATTTTCTAGCAAACTATTAAGTGTATATTTTTGCAAACATAAATAAAAATAAAGCAAAGAACACAAGCATAAGGCATATGTAAAAGGGCTTAATGATTATCACTTTACATTTACGGCTATCGAATGCACCAAAACTTTGTGAAGAAAAAGGGTTTCAGGTGCGCCAAAATAGATTATTGCATACCATAAAACTAATTAATATATATATATATATATNTGGCACACCAAAGATCTATTTTTAAAGATTATGTCACCAATTGTAGCATTTATATCTTTTGAAACAAAAAAACTAGGTAGAAACAAAATTTGGGCATTCATTATTTTGACGTTATGATGCGTATATATAAAAACAATTTACATGTCACCAAATAAATGTCGTTACATATGACATATGATTATGCTTATGGAAAAAGTATTACCTTCCAACTAATTCACTTTGATTTTGATAGAATCGTGTTGATAACATGTTACAAAATAGGGAGAAAAAGAGAAGAAAGCAGTGAAGTCAATAGACTTTTGTGTATTTCATTGAGAATCAAATCCCCATATTTATAGAGAAGAATTAGGGATGAAGGCATACAACAATCATAATAGTTAAGACTGTAAGGATATAATGGTTATTCAATAATAAATATATAATTTACACTACCTACACATTAAATGGGATTGAATTTGATTTCTCTAGTGGCCACACATTAGAAAAATATAGAAGAAATGTGTAGTTTTTTCAGAGTTTTCGAAAAACATCAAAGAAGACTTGAAGGTATGAAGTTGTACTGATTGCAAGAAGATTAAAGCACTCATCAAAGGTAACGTACTACACACCTTTGTGTCTAATTAGAAATTAAGTTGCTACTTACGGACCATCGATCTAGTTTTACATATTTGACATCCTATATTCATATATGATCGTGCTTTTAAATCCAAATTTCAACATATTTTTCATCAAACTTATTTTCAATCATATATCTCATAGGATCCACAATTTTAATTAATTATTCAACAAACTATTAAATCAATTTTTATCAAAATCTACTAAAAATTCGATTTTCATAGGCTAAATCGTGAAACTTGATTCTCATTTGTTAATGAGATGGTTCATATTTAAATAGAATATCACTATTTGGACTTAAACTATTGTTTGGACAAAAGATTGTGACCCTTTAGGAAAGATGTTGCAGGATTATTTATACTTAGAGAACTGGAAAATGGTGAAAATATTTTTGCTTTATGACCATAATAGAAATACATATGTAAAATATATTGAGAAGTTCAATCTACAAAAAATTAGGGATCATTACACAACGAGATGAATTTGATGGACACCTCGCAGGGTCATTACTAGAGGGGACAGTTATTGTCTTAAAGAGAGCATGACATTTCTTGTTAGACAGTTGGTAATATATGTCTTTAAGCATTCAAAGATCTAAATTAGTCGTAAATTTTGTGTTCTTGTTCTTATTTTTCATGTTGCCAATTCTTGTTTTCATAATAAACTAGTATCAGAGCGAGGTTTGATTTTATGTAATGATAACTATGAAATATGATATTCTATACTTGGATCACAACATCAGATTTTTCTTATGGTAGGTAAAAATGAAAGTTGTACCTGTGCAGATGGACTTAGATGATGCCACGTTAGGATTTAATAAGATGCCTTCAACTTGGATGCAGAAGGAAAAAATCGTAAGGATCGAAAGGCCCTGATGTGAACTCTATTGCAGGATGTACGTTGGAACCCACACAAGAGTTGATAGATACCCAGGAAAGCTAAAAGTAGATAGTCCAATTATTTCCTGAATCAAGAACCAAAGCTGAAAGGTCTGAACACCACAAAGATTGAAAATTCTTGAGGGTAGTTTGAATGCTACTAATATTGAATTTTTTTTTATAAGTCCGATAATTCAATCAAGAACAAAATAGAAAGCGAAAATCTTACTTTATAATTAATCTCTCAAGTTAATGTCTTCTTTGTATGCCTTATATAGGTAAACATAAAATAAATCCTATTAAACAAAACTATGATTCTATGACAAATCCAAATAAACTTGAAAATTATAAAATAAATACGAATAAAAACTAAAATATTATAAAATCATGAAAATAACCTTAAACTAACTCAAAATAGAAAACGCTACAATGGACCACTAAACAATGAAATTTGGCCTCAAAAGAAAATTCGTCTCCCGATCTGAAAGTTATGCATGTTTTTATACATTCAATGTGTATCCTTTGCTTTTCTAATTGTTTAGAATTTTATGTTATAATTAATCCGTATCATTCTCTCCCCATTCAAAATGATTGAAGCTTGAATCTTCACCTTCAAATTGAATATGCTTTTCTTGAACTTTCTTTTCATTTTTCTTGAATTTTCTTTGTAGAATCTTTTGAATGTTCTTTGCTATTTTTTAAATTTTCATTTATGCAAATTAATGGAAAGATAAAAACAAAACCTGATTTCAAAGTTAACTCTAATATCAACTAATGTAAACCCTATTGTAGGATATATCATGTAACCTACATAAGAATTGATAGAACTCCAAGAAAGCAAAACTAAAGAGTTATAATCTTGATCCAGTGATTTCTTGAATCAAGAACCAATGCTAGAAAAACACTAAACAAACCCGTAACAATGAATTTTGGCTATGAACGTTTGACATAAACATTCGACAAAAATATGTAGAATTGATATATATTTTTGTATTATACTCATACACGAAAATCTTACACCCGAGCTGAAAGTTATCATGTTTTCGTACATCTTGTACATATCCTTCACTTTTCTAATTGATTTAAAATTTTATCTGATAATTGATTCGCATCAAGCCCTAGCTCAAATTCATCTTCATCTATCAAATCAAATTCTTTAGAACATTCTAAAGGAGAAAACTGACACTGCATTATGGTTAAAATTGTAGTTATACATGACGAAAAGATTAATTAGTAAGTTACTTCTGAAACAGTGCATGTATTCTTTTCGCGGGATAGAAGGTACATCTATAGAAGATTACTTAACCATTAAGGAAATTGTTGCTGATCTAGAGACCATGAAGGTTATGTATGATAAAGAAGATTTAGAGTTGATTTTATTATGTTCGTTGCCTTTTCATATATGACTTCCAGAAACACTATTTTGATGGCAACTCCAAACCCTCCAACGATTGAATTCTTGATGCAACTTGCACGTTTTATATGTATCCCAATCGAGGATTGGTTTTCAACATATGAAATAATTTTCAAATGTGTTGTGATAATGAAAAATAATTCACCATGTAAGATAGCTGGTATTGGAATGGTCAGAATTAAGATGTTTAATGGGGCATCGGATACTTAGGATATAAGACATGTTCTAGATATAAAAATAAATCTTATTTTTTAGTACTTTTGATTCAAAAGAGTATAAGTACACTAGAGTCCTGATGGTTAGCAAATGTACCCTTATCGTGATGAAAGGACGGAGAAAGTCTGCCTAGTTATATGTATTGTAGGGTTCTACAATCACAGGTTATACAACTGTTACTACTCCTTTCTTATCAGATGATGATGTTGCTAAACTTTGGCATATGTGACTTGCATATGAGTAAGAATGGAATGACTAAACTAAGTAGGAGAGGATTTTTTGATAGATACAATACTATTAAATTACAGCTCTATGAGCACTGCATTTTTGGCAAGCAGAAGAGAGTAAGATTCAACAAAGGCATCCACAATGCGAATGGAAAACTTGATTACATACATTTTGATCTCTGGGGACCATCTAGAGTGCCTTCCAAAGGAGCTGCATACTATATAATGAACATTCTTGATGATTTTTCTAGAAACGTTTGGGTGTTCTTATTAAAGCGAAAGAGAGACGTGTTTTCTACATTCAATGAGTGAAAGATCATGATTGAGAAGCAAACAAGGAAGTAGGTAAAACGTCTTCATACTAATAATTGTTTGGAGTTTTTTCAAATGAGTTTAACAGTTACTACAAGTCAAAAAGAATTTTGAGGCAGTTGACAGTTCGTAAGACTCGACAGCAAAATGATGTGGCCGAACGAATGAATAGAACTTTGATGGAGAAAGTACGTTGTATGATCTCCAATGCTAGTTTACCTAAGTTATTTTTAGCTGAATCTGTTTCTACAACTTTTTTTTTTTGTTAACTACTGATCCTCAATTGCCATTGACAAAAGGACTTCAGAAGAGGTATGTTGTGGTGTTCATCCTAGTTACTCGGATTTGAAGATATTTGGATGTCCTACTTACGCTCATGTTGATAATGGGAAATTAGAACCTAGATCAATAAAGTGTGTTTATTTCTTGTCCATAAGTCCGGTGTTTATAGATATATGCTATGACGTACTAGACCACTAAATTTATAATTACTATAGATGTTATATTTGATGAAAGTGCAATGCTTTATGACTTACCTTCTAGAGATTCTTGTATTAGAAAATCTGTAGAAACTAAACACACGGGTGGAACTTGAGATTGGTTCGAGTTCGTACCAGAGTCCACATCTCAGTCTAGCTCAGAAGTAAAAAGGGTAGTGCCATTTTACCACCACCACAAGCACTATCACATTATTCTACTACTAAAGATAGACCTAAAAGAGTTATTGGACCTCTACAGAGGTACGATGAGATTGATTTGGTTGCTTATGCTTTTAAGGTGGCTAAAGGTATTGATTCTAGTTAAGAAATTTCTACTTATTCAGAGGCAGTTAGTTGTGATAATTCTGGTAAATGGGTGATTGCTATATAGGAGAAGATAGAATCACTTCATATGAATGATACATGGGAGTTAGTGAGATTATTTAAGGATAAGAAAGATATTCGTTGCAAGTAGGTTTTCAAAATGAAAGAAGGTACTACTAGGTTTTATTGTAATTGGCAATTCTATTGACAAATTATAGTTTTACAGTTGATATATAAAAGTTAAAGATTCATTTGGGTAGTAGTAAGGTCCAACAAGGAGTCCAAGAGATTAAAAATGGAACAAGGAGAAAAAATAGCTGGAAAGCCGTTATCTAGATGCCTAGTAGTGCATAAGTGCGCAAAATAGAAAGTTGTTGCTCGCTCAGTGCTAGTGTGGCCCTCAAGTGGTATATTTATCTGGGAAACCTTAGTTCACTATTTCAAAAAAAAATTCGCATTCTATACAACCCAAACACTCCAAACTATAAATACATAAACTTCATCTTAAAGGTTGGTTGAACATAATTTCACAAAAGAGAACATAGATTGAAGATCAAATAACCAAATCAAAGCTTCTCTTAATTCAACCACATATCAAAAACATATAAATCAATGATTTTAATGTCAAATCAACCTCTTCGAATACTTCTGTCAGAGTTTTGAAGATCCAAAAAGGTGACAGAAGTTCGAATTTGTGAAGAATGAGTTCGTTCTTGGAGAACAATAGGGGATAAAAGATTCTAGAGTTTTAGAGCTAGTGTTGGAGCATGCAATCAAGGCATTCCTTAGTGATTACAGATTGGGGTTCAGAGTCTACTAAGGTTTAGTTGTGTCTGACCGTATTGTAGGTCAAATCTTTTATAGTAGATTTTATTGGCAAGTTTGTGTAGAGGTCTTTGATCCTTGTGAAGAATTCTTCAAGGGTCTTTACTCCGTCATCAAAATCTTGGTGTTTTTTACTTTCTACAATATTTAAAGTGCACAATTTATATCTAGATTTAGATTTGCGTGATTTAATTCATTTTTGGATATATTTAATTGTAACTTGTTGTAATCACTTACTCGATAAATTTAAATTCCGCACACATTACAACTATTCACCCACTCTAGGTGTTAGTTGGGTCAAACTTTATTATTTCAATTGGCATCAGTGCTTAAATCTTTTTTTGACCGATATAATTATCTAGATAAGTGAATCATTTATCGTACCTCCGTATTTTGACGGAAGCAATTTTACTTACTCGATAGTAGGGATAAGAGCTTTCTTAAAATATATGGATGAGAGAGTTTAGGGTGTGTAGTGAAAAGCTGGATCGTCCCTACTACATTTGTTGCTGGTATAGTTACCCTACCAATATTTCACTTTAGACCAAGGAAGAACTAGCAGAGTGTAACTGGAATAATAAAGGGCTTCATGCCCTATTTATGGTTGTGTCACCCGAAGAGTTCAAATGAGTGTCGATGTGGAGACTGCAAAGGAAGTTTGGGATATTCTAGAAGTCGCACACGAGAGAACTAAGATAGTTAAGAACTTTAAGCTTCAAATATTGACAACTAGGTTTGAAGAGATTGGAATGAAGAACGATGAATCATTTGATGAATTCTATGCGAAGTTAAATGACGTAGCAAACTCTAGTTTAAACCTAGGTTTGAAAATTTCAGAAACAAGAATTGTGAGAAAAATATGTAAGATTCTTACGTGAGAGGTTTAGACCTAAGATCATTGTTATCGAAAAGTGCAAAAACTTAGATATGGTTAAGAAAGAAGAATTAGTGGGATCCTTCCAAACCTATGAACTAACCATATCTTACTCTGAGAATAAATCAATTTCATTAAACACTATTAGGGAAGAACACGGTGGCACTACTAAGTATAAGACCCTTAAGGATGAGAAGATATTTTATTTTGTTGAGAAATCCCAAAAAACTTTTAGGAATAAGAATAAACCTCAAGATAAATATAAAGGTGCCCCTAGTAAGTTTAGGAAAGAAAATCTCAATCAATTAGATGTCGTGAGTGTCAAGGATTGGGTTACATTAGGTCCGAGTGCCCTAGCTATAAGAAAACCCCAGGTAAGGGAAAGGGTAAAGCTAAGGCTATGAATGTGTCACTTACTAACAACGAATATAGTTATAGTCACAGAGGAGTACGAACACTACGTGGTGTTTGCTTCAATAGTTAAAAGTGTATGAGAGAATAAGAGTGAGAAAATTGAGGACTTAGAACGTAGTGAGTACTTTGAAAATGATTTAGAAGATGATAGGGATATTCATGAGTCCTATGACCTACTGTTTAAGGAAAGCCTTAAGTTCAAAATGGTGAATAGAGCCATGTTTAAGAAGGTGAATGAACTCGAACTAGAAAGAGAGAAACTTTTAGTTGAACTTGAGAAGTCCACTAGAAGTCTTAGTGAGCTGAGAGTAGTGAATGAATCCTTGGAAAGTAATATTAGAACTCTTACGAGTGATCTTGAGAAGACAAATACTCAACTTGTTTTTTTCTCGAGTGGATCTAAAAAACTTGACAACATCCTAGGTTTGACAATCCTACAAGGAATAGGGAAGGTTTGTGTTACAATGATTCTAATCCTCATGCCTCTAGCTCTTCCAAAACCAATTTTGTCCTAGCCACTATTGAGTCTAAGAGCATACAAAATCCTGAACATAAGAACAAATGTATCATAGGACAGATGCCAACTAGACAACACAGGACGACTCAACTTAAAACCCAAAATCTGAAACTTTATAGTTTTGGCCCTAGGTTTCCGACTTGTCACTACTATGGTGAGTTAGTCACACAAGACCTATAGGTTGTAAACTCTTGGGTATGAATAGAACTCTAGACACCATTAGTCATGTTAGGTTTCTAATTAATCATGTTAGTCACTTGATAGAGATGATGATACAATGGACTAGGATAACCACTATTTCTAGAAAGGTTTGGGTTAAAAAGAGTGATGTTGCTAATTATAATAAACAATTGAACTGTCATATTACCCATGTTGTTCTTAAGGCTAAAAATGATTATATGTGGTATCTAGATAGTGCTTGTTCTAGACATATATGTGGAAATAAAGTCATGCTTTCTTCTTTTGATGATTGGAAAGGTCGAACCATATCTTTGGAGATGGTGCAACTGCGCCCATTTTTGGTAAATGTACCATTCATGTCTTTGGTCTGCTTACTATCTCTAATGTTTTTTTATGTAGAAGGTTTAAAATCTAACTTGTTAACTATTAGTCAAATTTGTAATGCTGATTATGATGTTAGTTTTTTTTTCCAGAAAATCTGTATGGTCTATGATTCAAATGAAGACCATCTGGCAATTGTTATGAGTTCTTCCAACTTTTAAATATGTGTGTCATAGTACCAAGATTGATATGATCGAACTTTGGCATTAAGGACTTGGTCATATGAAATATAACAATTTATCTAAGTCGAAGGAACTTGTAGGTGGTCTTCCTAAACTTGAGAAGGTTAATAATATTATTTGTAGAACATGTTAATAAGGAAAACAATTGAGAGTTAGTCATAAGTAGACTTCTAGTATCTTGACAAATACATCTTTAGAACTATTTCATATGGATTTAATGAGATCATCCATATGGGATCATAACATTATGGTTGTGATAGATTACTATTCTAAGTTCACAAGGATTAAGTTATTGAGAAAAAAAAGGTATTCTATCTTGTTATCTCCTTATGTAAAAGACTTAAAAATGAGAAATAGTTTACTATAATCAGAATCAGGAGTGATCATGGGAGAGAGTTTGAAAACTCTAACCTTGAGAATTTATGATTGGAGGAAGGAATCTAACAAGAGTTTTCTTTACCTATCACTCCACAACATAATTGAGTAGTTGAGAGGAAAAATAGAGTGCTTCAAGAAATGGCTAAAGCCATGCTTCATGGTAAAGATCTAACAATGCATTTTTGGGGTGAAGCCATTTACACTGCTGGCCACATAGTGAATAGAATTTACCTTAGACCTAAGAATGAGAAGACACCTTATGAAATTTAGTAGGGTAGAAAGCTTACTGTCAAATACTTTTGAGTGTTTGACAGCAAATGCCACATTTTGAGAAATAGAGAGAACTTAGATAAATTAAACTCTAAGATTGATGAAGGAATATTTCTAGGTTACTCCAAGAATGGTAGGGTTTATCTTGTATACGATTCTCATACACGGGTAGTGATGAAATCCATAAACATTGTTATTAATGATGCATTGAGTGAGTGGGAGCCATTAGAAAACTTGGAAAAAATAGATAAATTAAGCGGCGATCCTATCACTCAATATATATAGAAAAACCTAACCCGAAACCTCCAAGCTCACTAAAATGTGTGGATATTCCAACAAAGGAACCATCATCTAGTGATAAGACTAAGCTTTCTACAAAACAATCACCAAGTGATGAGAATAATTTTTTAAGGAAAAATCATCAAGTGTTAAGCCTAAACTTCCTAAGGAACCTTCATCTAGAGTTAAATCTAATCATCCTAAGGATAATATCATTCGAGATTTAGAAAAGGGGATGAGACTGCATAGGAGAGTTTTAAATAAGTTGGCATTCGCTAGTTATGTATCCCAAATTAAGCCCAAGAAAATTGAAGAAGCCCTTAGTAATGAAAGTTGGGTGAATGCAATGCATGAGAAGCTAAACCAATTCATTAAAAATGATGTTTGGTATTTGGTACTTAGGCCTGATGATGGTAATGTTATTAGTACTAAGTGGCTATTTAAGAATGAAACTGATGATCAAGGTACCATAACTAAGAATAAGGTTAGGTTAGTTGTTCAAGGATACACGCAGGTAGAAGGCGTAGACTTTGATGAGACATTTGACCCAGTAGCTCGTATTGAATCAATTCGAACCCTACTTGTTGTAGCTTGTATCATAGGTTTCAAGCTATACAAACTAGATGTCCAAACTTACAAAATAGATGTCAAAAGTGCTTTCTTGAACGGAATATTTCAAGAAGAGGCATATGTTGAACAATTTAAAAGATTTATCGATTTCTCCATTATGTCTATAAGTTAAAAAATGCCTCATATGGACTAAAATAAGCTCTTAGAGCTTGGTATAATAGACTAACTGCTTAACTCTTGTAACGTGGGTTCTCGAGAGGTGGCGTAGATAAAATGTTAATAATTAAACAAATGGAGAAAGCCATCACCATAGCACAAATTTATGTTAATGACAACATCTTTGGATCTTCCATGGACTCTCTTGCTCAAGAATTCGCTAAATGCATGAAACAAGAATTTGAGATGAGTATGGTAGGAGTACTGAGTTTCTTTCTTAAGTTTCAAGCAAAGTAAACATGCGATGGGTTGTTCATTTCTCAATAAAAACACGCTAAGGACCTAGTAAAACGATTTAGGTTAGATAGCAAGAAACATAGCAGAACACCTATGAGCACTAGTGTCAAGTTTGGTCATAATTATACTGGTAAAAGTGTTGATCAAACCTTGTGTAAGAGTATGATGGGTAGTTTATTTTATCTTACTGTTAGTAGACCTAACATAGCATTTAGTATGGGAGTTTGTGCGAGATTTCAAACTGACCCTAAGGAGACCCACTTAAGTGCTTTTAGGCAAATCATTCAATAAGCTAATGACACAATAGATCATGAAATCTTGTACTCTAGATATTTAAATCTTGATCTAGCGTCTAATCCGATTTTGATTGGGCTAGGAATGTCGATGATAGAAAAAATATATCCGGAAGCTATTTCTATGTTGGAACAAATCTAGTAGCTCTGATGAGTAAGAAACAAAATTATATCTCTTTTTCTATGGAGGAAGCCGAATATATATCTGCATGAAGTTACACTCAACTACTTTGGATGAAGTAGATGTTTAGTGATTATAGAATCAGGCAAGGTACTATCGCTATGTTTTATAATAACACAAGTGCCATAAATGTTTCCAAAAATCATGTTCAACATTCTTGAATCAAGCATATAGGTATTCGATGTCATTTTCTTTGAGACCTTGTGGTGAATCATGTTGTATCATTTTAGCACATCTCTACATAAGACCAATTAGTTGACCTGTTCACCAAACCTTTAGATGGTTTTCGGTTTAAATTTCTTAGGAAAGCTATTAGCGCCTGCGTACCTCTTTGAATAGGTAATAAAGTGCATGCATTTGCATTATTCATGAAGTCTATATATTCATGCATGTACTCTATTTTTTTCATTTTTCCATTTTTTTTTTGCATTATTTGTTATATATATGTAAAAGAATTTTTTAAATTAAGGATCCTTGATTTTATTTTTGATTTACTTGAACATGTTGACTGTATAGAGTGAAACTAATGAACAGTGATGAAAATTTCCATTAATTTATTTAGGACTTGTGTTGAGTACTTAGTATATGTTTCTCCATGTACCATTCGCACTACATACACTGAGCTCTTGTGGGAGAGTTTTGATCGCGTGTGTGAGATTTGGGATGCCGATCATCGGTATGGTGAGTTAACTTTGAATATGAAATGACCTTAACTCTTGTATATTTCCCTAAAAAATAAAAATTATTATTGAGGTTCAAAAGAAATGTATTTGACTTATATGAAAAAGTGAGTTACATCTCGTACTTCTTTGTAGTCTTTTTGACTCAAGTAATTAGGTCTGTTGGGTATCTTAAAACATGTTGCCTTATGGTCATTTGACTCGTTATCGATCGAAAGCTCGTTACATGGATCATTAAGAAAGCTTAATAGAAGGGGTCTACACATAAAATGAAAAGAGAGAGACAATAAAAAATATATGCTCATAAATAAGGAGAGAAAAAAAATTATACATAATTAATATGAGCTTCTTTGATTAATAGGTCCTAGTAGCGTTGTATTTGACTTTCATTATTGAAGGGATATATTCATTCACCAATGACTTATTTAGTATGTTCTTTCTCATAAATTTAAAGTTTTGAGTCTTGCTCATAAGATATTAATGGCACAATTCACATGTGGGTCACTTATACAATTTACTCCATATAGACTTAAATTAAGTATGTGGGAAGAGTTTACTGTTCATTGATTATACATGTACATGTGATTAATTGCATGTTTTCAGATCTCAAATGTTTTTGATTTGCGCACTCTGTTATTACATTAAAAATAACAAAATAGAAAACGTGAAAATGGTTATGTTTCGAAAATTTTAGAAACAAATGTGCTATTTGTGACATTTCCCTGGCCGCTAGCTTTGTGCTAGCCTCTATCTCGAGCGGCAAGTTGTGGTTTTGTTTAATATGCCAGAACACCGGTCCACGACTTCTCATTAAAAATTCTCACTATTTTCTCTCAAAATCCATCCACCCATCCAAAAATCATTCCTTCAATTGATATTGTGCTGATATTATACAGAAGAGGACGGTGATTAGTTGGTAGGTACCCTTTTGTCATTTGTGAGAACAAGGGGGAGTAGTGTTTAGGTGTAGAATGTTAGGACATTACGTATTGATTTTGACATTTTGATATGTCATCTTATATTCTGCTTAGTTTTATTAAGTTTTGATCTTTTAGGGTATTGATGTTAACTTTTGTGTTTTGTTAAACATTAATACCGTGTCTTTAATCTAGCTAGCATGATATTGTTGTTTATCTATCTCAATTGTTATGTACTATTTCCTTAATTGTTTTCTTGCACTTTTACACTTTGTATTTTAGTTGTTGATTTCTAGAAATAGGTTTGACATGGAAAGCAAGTTATAGTTGAGTCATTGAGTCTTGGTAAGTTTTTTTTTTCACACTTTATATATGTAATACTTAGTTTTGTCACAAAATGTCAAATGTGGAATTTGTTAGATTTTTTCGTAATTGACAATTCTATTGACAAAATTAAAGTGATAAAGTTTTTATAAAAGTCAAAGAGTCATTTTGGTGGTAGTATAGGTCAACAAGAAATCCAAGAGATCAAAGATGGAATAATGAGAAAAAAAATAGCTAGAAAGCCTTTAGCTAGTGCTCAAGTGCGCAAACCAAGAAGCTGAAGCCCGCTTAGTGCCAGCCTACTGCTCAAATGGCGTATTTATTAGAGAAATCTTAGTTCACGATTTTAAAAAGTTTTTCTCATCCTATATAATCCCAAACACACAAAACTATGAATACACAAGCCCTACATCGTCTCAAAGGTTAGTGAACATATTTTCACAAAAGAGAACATAGATTGAAGTTCAAACAACCAAATAAAAACTTCTCTTGATTCAACCACATATCAAAAACATCAAAATTACAAATTCTCAAAACACCAAATCAACTTTTTCCAATACATCTGTCAAAGTTCTAAAGATCCACGAGGTGACCGGACTTCCGATTTATGAAGAATGAGTTCGTTCTTGGAATTCCTTGGTGATTACAGATATGCGCTCGCGAAGTGTGGCACATGCCTTGAACAACTAAAGTTGTTAAGGAAGCCTCAACATGGGCAAACCACTCAACCCCCTATGCTTAGGAAAAGAAAGGCAAGCAAACTGCATGTACTTGTGTAAATTATAAACAAAGCTGACAAAAATTTGAAGTACAAAAGTACTAAAGAGCCTTAGCTCATACACATCAAAGTTCTTAGGTCCAGAAACTTACAAAGTTCAGCTAGGGCTTCGGATATATACAACTTCAAAATTTATGACTTCGGAATTACTCCACCTCAAGTACCCCCTCCCCCCTTTCCCAAAATTGTTCCAGGAGGTGAAGTATTACCAAGTAAACCACATCGGATTACACCTACATATGGTATGCAAAAGGCAGGTATATTCAAAATTCTAACCATAACATAAATGATTATACTTAGACTTGGGGGACTATTGTGGTATGGTAAAAAACCACTCCCTATGAAATTTATTTTTATTTTTATCTTTATTTTTATTTCAAGTCCATGCATTACATAAATAATATGCTTAGATTTGGGGGACTATTGTTACGCATTGCCTTTGAGACTTAAAAAGAAAATGTGCATCATAACAAGCCGTGTAGGCAGAAAGTCAACAAAAAAGTCAAACAAAGACCCATGAGGTCAAAATACGAAAATGTCAAATAAACCGAAGTTCTTGCTTTACAAACCGAAGTGCTTGCTGAAGCGGTCCTCAAAATCGAAGTCCTTAACTCTACAAGTTGAAGTGCTTGCTAACGTACTGCCTAAAGAAGCAAAGAAAGGAGTTGAAGCTCTACACTTAGAGAACCACCTCAAAATATCTCCCTGGGACTCTCAAACGCATCCGAAGCTCATGAAGCCGACGATGTCTCTTGTAATAAATTTGAAGATCTCTTAGAAGTGATTGATGTAATACTTATAATAAAGTTGTCAATATGTCAACCTATTGTATAGGGCGGCTGATCCCTTATCAATGTATTAATTGTATGAATAGACAATGATGTGATGTTTCAATTAGAGAGATGAGGTCACGTGGTTCTGATCTAATGGATACCACGTTGGCCAATGTAGTATAACTTCTTGTAACTTAAAGGGAGGTTGGAGAATTGATTGAAAATTTGACAATATTATATTCAAAATATACACTTGAACTCTTGAAAGAAATAAATTAGCATTTCATCTATCCTTCCACACATTCTTTCTTATTACATAGATTAGTTTGGTTTTTGTCCGGTGATTGTTGTTAGGGCGATTGCTTTTGGTCCAGCTACCGGAGCTCGAACATTTTTTCTTTCACCACAAAGTACCTCCCGCATCCATTTCCTCTTTGCTACCGTCATTATTCCGGTAGGAACGTGCCGGAATCATGCTTGCTTGGCGTGAGTGGGCTTGACATCTATTGGCTCATTTTTTGGGGTCAACAAAAATTTTGGTGTTATTTTCTACAATATTTAAACAACACGATAGATATCTAGGTTTAGATTTGCGTGATTTAAAAAGCCATATAGCTGTCCACTAATAGTGCATGGAGCGCTCAAGAGTATTTTTCGAACACTCGAGCGGTCATGCCACCGCTCATTGAACGTGAGGCAACTAATTGAGCAATGGTGTCGTTTGGTGAACCCCAGTCCGTGATTTGACAGTTTTTTACATTCCTAAACAACCTAGGCTGTATATTAGGGCTTCCTTGTATTAAACATATTTGGAGTAACTCACATCTTGTGACAATCTTATCTATGACATAGGGAATTAATTTCCTCCTCTTCTCGTGATTTTTGCTTGTCTTGGGTTTCCACGTAAATCTTTTGTTCTTATTCTTATTTTCCATATTGCCACGTCTCATATTTTGTAACATTTCAAATGCTTTGGATATAAAATTTGTGTGAGTTGTCTAATTCACATCATGTTCTTTGGACTTTCAACGTGTTCCCAAGTCTTGTGTTTTTACTTGCAGTTGCCAAAAACATTCAAGAAATATGTAATTAACTAGTCTATAAATTAAAATTAGAATATACACTGACTGTACATATGTTGTAAGATCAATCTATCTTTTATAAATAATTTTCCCAAGTTATATAGTAAATATCGCCTTGTGAAAAATTCTCTGCCCCGGAGCAAGAATTGCCAGTGGATCATAAGTTGATTTCCTTCGTAAAAAGACTTCCCACTGTGGACCAAAGTGTTCCTTCCACTCTTCATGTGTTGTATAATAAGGAAGATATTGCTTTACTCCCAATTGGGCCGTTTTACAGAAGTCTAAAATTCTGTTGTTTAGACTTATCAAGTATTGTAACCCATCATTTTGCATAGATGAGGGAATTGCAAGGGGAAGGAATGCCACCATGTAGAAAATGTCTTCTTCTGGAAGTACAGCTGAAGTTTTATTGTTCCACCTGATAAATGTTGCGTTAAAAAACAAAATCTATGATGATTCAAGGCATCTTTATCAGCAATACTAGACTGAATTGGACGGTATAATAGATATAAGATTTCAATTCTACATTAATATTACCGAGTGCAGTCTAATCCAATTCAGTAAACATGCCATTTTTCAATGAATGTATTGAGATGAGAGTGTTACCTATATTTGTTCATTGGATAGACGAGGACTGGGCCGTTATTTGTGTCCCTTAGAATGTTGCCAAAAACAACTTCAGCAAAGTTGTGAATCTTGCTTTTTGGCACAAGTAGATTAAGCCATGGGTGTGGAAGATCCCACAATCCTTTTGATCTTAGTTTTCTCTCTGCCGAGTGAACCCTGTCCAAAAATTCTATATATTGAACTTCTGACATGAAGAGTGTTGAAGCGATGTAGTTTAATTCTGATAATAATGTCTCAATCTCCTGCATGGAGAGGAAAGATTTGAATATTAGTATTCATCTAAATGGGAAAGTCATGCTAATTTCTTTTTTAACTGATTGAGTTTATGGATGAGGCAGTTCAATGAAGGCGAAGTTGCTCGTTTCATCTCTCGCCGCCATCCAATTTATGACATTTTGTACGTGTCAGATCTTCAACAGAAAATGAATGTTCTTGCCCGTTAGGGCATCTTTCAAACGAAACATTTCAACAATGCCCCTCACCTGTTCTATTTTATCAGCGTTCTCAGGATTGAAATTTTTTGTCAATTCCAGGCAGAAGAGAGTTCTTCGATCTGATATGAATCGACTGGCTTTAGCTGGATCTTGTGGGTTGAAGGATGATCTCCAGTTATGAATAAGACCCGTCTTGTTAACGATTACAAGGCCTTCTACATAATCAAACGTGTTTTCTGCAGATATTAAACGTTCTTGGTCTCTAGCAAAGGTGTCAAAATCCGAATAAAGCACTCTGATCCATTTGACCTATCAAAGTTGGAATAAGTCTATGAAATTATATAACCACTATTCAGAAAGCTTATAATAGATATTAGACGAGTGTTTACCATCTTTGGTGCCGGCTCTAGGGGAATTTTAGCTCGAGTTATAATACCAAATTGGCCGAGTCCACCAAGAACACCATGGAAGAGGTCAGCATTCTGTTCCTCTGAACAAATTACCAGTTCTCCTTTTCCTGCACCGAATTCGGTTCACATTTGTGTAAATTCATAATTTTTTGAACTAGTAGATAATTCATAATTATATAAGAACTTATAGTTTGGTGTTGCATTTTGGCATTTCAGTTTCAAGTATTATCAAAATACAAGTACTTCAGTGGTTTCCTCAATGGATGAATGATGTTGATTTAAACAAACAAAGTTAAGTTTTTACAATAACTCAAGTTTCTAAATGAGTTGACGGTTCAATATGGTACCAGAGTGAAAGTCATGAGTTCAAGTCTTATTGCAGTGAGTTCTACAAGCCAGTTTATGAAAATTCTCTCTTTCCCTTGATCATGTAATCAATAGTGTGGTTTATCACTATGTCATAATTAAGCTTTTTCTGAAACAAACCTGTGACAACCTCAAGTTGGTCGATGTTGCTGATTTGAGGACCATGTCGAAATGCCTGCCCACTGATCCCAGCATTCGACAAAGTACCACCAACTGTTAGATGAAGGTAATCTGTCCAAGATTTTGGTGCTAACCCGAATTTCAGGCATTCTTGCAGAATATCGATCCACAACTCGCCAGCAGAGACATCCACGTGAGGAAATTTTCCCGTGTGGACCTGCATACCTTGCCCTTTCAGTGACTTCATGTTGATTACAATTCCTTGTGGAGCTTGCGCTTGGCCTTGTACTGAGTGGCCATGGCCTCTGACCGCAACAGTCAGCTCGGAACCGGGTCCCACTTGCCAAACATGTCTAATAGTAGTGGCTATATCTGATACTGATTTGGGATGTAGAACTGCTGAAGGTAGGAAGTGAAACTGGTTGCCAAAATCTCTAGCTGCAAATTCATTTTGGACGAAACTGAAATGCCCGTCGACTTGGAGTGCCTCAAGTGAAGATGGGGCAGCGGAGGAACAAAGCCTTAATTTTATAACCGTGCAGCTTATTGCAAAAATAGTGAAGCTTATGATAGAAAGAACGTTGTTTTGTTTCACAAAGAAGATGGATGAATATCTCATGTTGAATCGAAGAAATGAATTAAGGTTTCTATTATATTTTGTTCTGTAAGTGAATAAAGAAGTTGTAATATATATAGAGAGCGAGCCATGGTTGAAAAATTAAGGAAGGAATTTAAAGAGAAGCTTGGGTTGTAGAGTCAATTTATCTTCTCTGTTACCAATTTTTGAAGTAAAAAGTAGTATGAGAGAGAGATTTCATATTAGATTTTCACCTTCTTAATAAGACAAAATTGTCTTGTCTTGTCTTTATTGCTCCCTCCTCATTCACCCTGTTAATTAAGGTTGTCCTTTTAATGTCCCATAATTGGTTAGCATGCCATATGGTTTTTAATCACATTAGTATGGCACTATGGATCTACATGTCTCGTCACGCGGAACTTGGATTTTTAGAAGACAACCATGCTACGTACATTATATTATGGGTTAAACTCTAGTTTACACTCTTCCATGTGAATAGTTCTATATCATTGGTTTTAACCACACTCATCACATCAGTGCCCAAATTTCTTCCACATAGAGGGATGTTAAAGTCGTCAACCAAAATGTACTTCTAGCATTATTCTTTAGAAGATTGTGTTCATTTGAAAACCATTATTGTTCAAAAGAAAACACTTGCTTGTGATAGTTTTAATTAGAGCTCGTTTAGCGTAGCTTTTGAGCAGTCAAAAAAAAAATTGATACCTAAAAGCTACTTTTGAACTTGACTAATTTTATTAAAAAATGCTTATTATAATTAAAAGAGCGTTTAGAGAAAGTTGATATAATATACCTTCTTCTGAAAACACTTCCGGTATAGTATGCTCTTTTAGAAATTAATTTCCAAATAAAAATTAAGATAACTTCTTCATAGAGCTCTTCTGTACGAAATAGTAAAAGTTTAAGCAAAAATCATGCCAAATAGATCCTTAATAAGAAGACCACAATGAATTCAATATTGTACGTAGAACTTCCATGTATTGGTGGGCATGGTGTACATGAGGGTCCACATGACACGTGAAATTCGAAGAAAATGCATGCTTTCTTGGATCATGCCAAATGGATCCTTAATAAAGAAGACCGCATTGAGTACAAGATTGGACGTAGAACCTCCATGTTTTGGTGGGCATTGTGTAAACGAGGGACCACATGACATGTGAAATTAGAAGAAAATGCATGCTTTCTTGGATCATGCCAAATGGATCTTTAATAAAGAAGACCGCATTGAGTACAAGATTGTACATAGAACCTCCATGTTTTGGTGGGCATAGTGTAAACCAGTCCACATGACACGTGAAATTCAAAGAAAATGCATGCTTTCTTGGATCAAGCCAAATAGATCTTTAATAAAGAAGACCGCATTGAGTACAAGATTGTACGTAGAACCTCCATATTTGGTGGGCATGGTGTAAACGAGGGTCCACATGACATGTGAAATTCGGAGAAAATGCATGCTTTCTTGGATCATGGCAAATGGATCCTTAATAAAGAAGACTGCATTGAATACAAGATTGTACGTAGAACTTCCATGTTTTGGTGGGCATGGTGTAAATGATGGTCCACATGACACGTGAAATTCGAAGAAAATGCATGCTTTCTTTGATCACCAAATGGATCCCTAATAAAGAAGACCGCATTGAATACAAGATTGTACATAGAGCTTCCATGTTTTGGTGGGCATGGTGTAAACGAGGGTCCACATGACACGTGAAGTTTGAAGAAAGTGCATGCTTTCTTGGAAGAATATATTGCTGGCGTCGGATGTGTTTGAACCTCTCTGCCTAATGTCATGGCCTAGAGAAAACTGAAATACGGACTAATTGAGGACAGCCAAAGTCTACTATTTGTCCAACTGCTTACATGGTTTGAGGCCTTTTATTCCCAAACATGTGGACCATTCACCATGAACATTATCATTCGTGTTGTTTA
Organism: Fraxinus quadrangulata; assembly: GCA_903798255.1. Taxonomy (NCBI): domain Eukaryota; kingdom Viridiplantae; phylum Streptophyta; class Magnoliopsida; order Lamiales; family Oleaceae; genus Fraxinus; species Fraxinus quadrangulata. The sequence goes on from CAIGRB010027752.1 coordinate 29,450, forward strand.
ATTTGCTATCCAAAACACGTTTTTTATATTTGTTTTCATTATTAATTTATTCACCTTTAGGTCCTTTATAGTTGATTGTGCATGAATAACAAAATCTGTGTGTTTTTAATCGGTGTCCTTGTAATAATTTAAAATCAAACTCAATATCGAGAGCAATTACGAACTGTTGAGTTGTGACCAAAATTCTACTAAGAATTGGTGTTTTGATTTAAAGGAAATTGGTGTTAAGAGGTCCTGGAGGAGTCCAAATATGGACCAAGGAAAAAAGTTGTTGCATTTCCGCTCACTCAAGTTCCCAGAACAGGCGTCTAGTGCTCGATGGATGCGAGCCTGGCGCTCGAGTGCCAGTGCGGCCTCTCACTACTCTCGAGACACACCGCTCGAACCGTCGTCTTATTTGGCCAGACCTGTTTTCCGGTGTTCAATGCGTTTTTGAATACTTGTTTGATTCTAAACACTGTTTTAGGGGTTGTATATATATTCTACGACTTTAGACTCTTTATATTATTAGAAACACATTAGATTTGGTTGAAAGTGCATCAAATCTTGTAACAACAATCATTGATCTTAATTTTTGATCTAGTGAATTTTATTATTCGGCTCGTGATTTTTATTTATTTTTTATCTTGGATTTTCACGTAAAATCTAGGTGTTATTTTCTATGATTGCTTTATTTCATCTTGCAATTATCTTGTTCCAATAATACCACGAACAAACAAGAAAAGAAACACACAAATTTATATTGGTCGATACTCACCAATGTGAGCATTTAAGTCATCCGTTTAGTTATTTTTCGTTTGGGTTGAATTGTTTGGCCATCGTATGGACTCATTCTGTCAAATATAGCCACACGTGGTACTTGCATCACTGGAGTGTTTAATCAATGCTTCATGTTCTAAACAAATATTTTATCCCAGGCAGATTAGAATTTTGAGTGTTTCTTGTTTCGCATAGTCAAATGTTAAATATGAAGATTATTGTGAATTCATATATAGCCATCCACGTCCACATGGGTCAGACATACTTTTGGTGTGGGAGACGTGCGGTACAACTTGACGAAAAAGTTGTTTCATTAATTCTAGAAGTTTAGTCTCACGATCTACGTTTATACTTTTTATTTACAATGGAAATGAAAAAAAAAAAAAAAATTAGATATAACAAGCTGGATGTAGATCATCCTTGTGAGTCATGTAAAGCATCATAAGTTTTTGGTTTTGTCAAGCCTAATTAGGCGCGTCAAAGAGTGTGAATTAGGGAATCTGTGGCTAAAAAAATTATGTTCACCAAAATCTAGAAAAGAAACTATGATCGTTAAGCCCAACTTAGGGATACGTTGATGACATGATATATAAATTATAATTTTCATCTTATTGATTTTAGACAATCCACACAAGAATTTACACATATGAAATCCACATTCATATCTATATTTTCATACAATAGTTCAACCACCTCAAACTATTCTAAATTTGGGTAAGGATGCAGAATGAAGTATGGTTTGGGTATAACATCTACATTATACTAGTTCAACATATCAGGCACATGAATCAACTTATTACTTCATAATATCAGACTTAATGCAATTGCATATTTAATATAATGTTATGTATGGTTAAATATCAATTAATTTAAGCGTGTAACATATTCAAATTTCATAAATTAACATACCTCAAATATATTCATCATCGCCGATGAGACTATCTAACCCACAGAAGCACACAACATAGAATAAAAACAAAAATTTTCAAATTTTTCGATTTTTTGTATTTTTCTCATATTTACTAAAGCATTTGTTACACAAAATGAAAAAATCAATATTTTTCCACCCTCAAACCTAAAGTAGATATTGTCCTCAATATCTTAAAACATAAGTAAAAATATAAATGGACGGGGAAGAAGTTTTTGATGTAATATGTGCATGAATGATGTATGAGAGGTATATTTATAAGAGTTAGAAAATAGGTTAAAATCACGTCCAATTTGGATTCTAAAAGAGTTTGAATCATGAAAAGAAACTGCTAATTCATCCATGAAAATTGCCCCCGAGTGCACACTGACATAACTACCATTCGCGCTCCGTTGTGCCAAATGGCTCTCGGGTTGGTAAAATAGGGTATTGCACGTGCCATGAAATGCCTGCACGCGCACCGATTCGTCCATGAGTGGCTTTTAGTATTTTACTCATAATTTTCTCTTGCGATATTTGATTGAAACGATTCAAAATGCATTGGAAAGATAACTCGAAGAGATATATTTTTTTTCTAGAAATACAATATTTCCAATTCGAACGTTTGCTATTTGAAAAATAAGTCTAAACTTGGGGCTAAAAATCCGGATCATAACTTCTTCGTCTGGAAATTGATTTCTGATACCTCAAATATATTTAACTCATTTGACCTCCAATTGCATCCAATTAATCATATGTGATCTTCAATCATTAATTTATGGTCCGAATCAACTATTAAATATTTACACTTTGATCCCCAAACTTTGGATTTCTTTTATTTTTGCCTCGTTCATTTATTCCAATTCCACCATTTGTATTGAGTTCAACTTAACAAACATAACTAAGCTATAATTCAACCAAATCACTAACAAATACTCTAATTTACACTTATCACTAACTTTTTTCCTACAATCACTTTGGCTAACTTGGACTGCGTGCTCCTCTCACCAACTCCCAATCCCTAGTATCTTTCATCCCATGTGGACCTCTAAAAATGAACTTCGTTCTTCAACGGTCGGAACTCCGAGCGCCTTTTCCCCAAACTTCCGAACTCTACTGGCTAATTAGGAAAGGTAGGTTTGATATTTGATCAACGATCTTTTGTGTTTTCATCAGTGGTTGGATGTGGAAGTGTGTAGCTCGATCAACAAAACAATGTTCGGTTTAATTTATTAATCAAATAATCAATGGTGGTTGAATCTAGAAACCAATGAATGTTTTGGATCTTCAAATGAATGATCTCTATGAAATAATTATGATCCAACGCACTTTGGGAAGTTCATGGGGTTAGATATATATAGGGGAAAGTGTTTGAGACGAAAAGGTTTAAGAAAATACGCTTGAACCGCCACTCGAGCGCTAAGCCGCACTAGGCAGGTAGCTAGCTCACTACTTTTGCAGCTTGAGTACCTGCTAGGCGGTAAGCGAAATAGCGTCTTTCTCGATATTAACTTTTTCAATCTGAATCTTGATCTTTTCTTAGATTACGTTTTGAACTCTATCAACCCAAAACTATTTTTACAATAACTTGGACTGACTTAGGAAATTGCCAATTCCAATTTTAGACTTAACAAGCTACCCCTTTGATATTTCGTGACAAAATCATTTATTTCAAAGTCAAAAGTCCGTTACACTCTACCCGATAGACTCAATTTCCAAATTTTTCTTCAACAACTTGTCAACGTGTTTCCTGAAACACGTGGAAACAAAACTACTACTTGAAAAGCAAGAGGAATTGACAATTAATAAAACCATATACCTAAATTATATAAAAAAATATAATAAAACATGCTTAGCATCGAAGCAATATCGTGTGAATTACAAACTTAGAATAATCCATAAAATTCCAATAGATATATCCATATGACTCCCCCAAAGTCAATTTCAATTTTCTAAAATTCTTTCCCTAACTCGTATAGTTCTCCCCCTAACTTGTATATTGAATTCCATAAAATAAATACTAATCTCTCCCATTTTTGTCACGAATAACAAAGGAAAAATAATTAATAATCATGAAAAATACAGAGAAAAAAGAGTTAAAAGAAATATACACATGTATAGCTATGTAAAAATTATTGTGCAAAACATGTGACAGGAGGAAAAAAATTTCCATTTTGAGACATTATATTTTATTATTTTTTCATAGATTTTTAAATATATCATCATGAATAGTTATTTGCTTACTAATACAAGTATAATTCATAAATAACAAACTTTTCCCACATAAATTATATATAACCTAAATAGCATAAATTGTATAAGCTGCACATATGTGAAAAGTGCCACTAAACTCCTATAAACAAGTGTCAAAAATTTAAATCAATGAGAAATGATATACAAACAATCACTGGTGAATGAATGCATTCCTCAAAGTATGAAGTCAAACTAGTGCTACTAGGACCTTTTAAATGAAAAGCTCATAATAATTTTTTCTTTGTATAACTTTTCTTTCCGTCCCTATCAATAAGCACATATATATAATTATTTTCTCTCATTTTTTCCTATCTTATGTGCAGACTTATCTCCACTACGCAACTTAATGACCCTTGTAATGAGTTTTAGGCCAGTGACTCCAAGTCATATGACATAGGGCACTAGGTTTTAAGATACTACATAGGCTTAATTGCTCAAGTCAAGAAGGCTACGAAGACAAGTATAAGATGTATCTCACTTATTCTAATCAAATAACTCAAATCATTTTGAAGTGCAATACTCTTTTCTTCATGGAGAATATACAAAAGCTAGGTCAATTAGTTAAAGGTCTATTCATATTTAAAGTCAATTCACCACACAAATAACCACCATTCTAAATCTCAAACATGTTATCAAAACCTACTCACGAGAGTCTAATGTATCCAGTGCATAAGATACATTTGATATCCTATAACAAATACTCCAAATAACTTCTAAATAAAATAATGGAAATTTAATTTACCATACATGAACTATACTAATATTTGTTCACAAAATAACATGTCCAAAAAATAAAAAGCCCTTTTGTTTTTCAATTTTTTTATAATAAATAATAAAACAAAAAGAAACTCCTAATATACAATGAAAGTAAGTGCATGTATGAATATATAGCAATTATGAATAATACAGATATATGCACCTAATTAATGAGGTACACCAACACTCTTACCTTCAAGAACATCGTGATCAGATTCATAATTTCTCATATCACTCTTTTTAATCTAGACTTTTCTTAGAAGGGGAATTAATTTGGTCAATTGTGTCATCTGCTCAATCAAGTGACTAACTTGATTAGTGAGGAAGTTAACCCCATATATTCCGACTTCTATTCCTATTTAAAATTCTGTGACACCTATATCTTGTGTGTCCTAACTCACCACATTTGAGATACGTAGGAATAAACCTAGGTCCAAATCTATGTGGTTGATGATATTGATTTTTGGGCGGTATGGTCCTACAATGTCTAATAGACATCTGTCCTAAGATACCCTTGTTCTTGAGTTCAGGATTTGCAACATACCTAAGTTGGTTGGTGACAAGGGTAAAAGTGGTCTTGGAAGTACTAATAGTATTATGATCAATCTGCTTATATCCTAGTCCTCTCTTATTCCCAATAGGATTGTTCAACCTTAAAATATTGTCAAGTTTATGAGATCCACTCATAAAGGAATGGAGTTGAGTATTGAATTTCTTAAAATTGCTTGTTTGGTGTTTTAACCTTAGTCTCTAAGTTCTCCTTGACTAGTCTTAACTTACTAAGGTTTTCAGTAGTCTCCTGAAGGTCATATATAAGTCTCTCTCTCTCTCTCTCTCTCTAGCTTAAGCTTATGTAGCTTTTTACAGGCAGCAATATTGACCTTTTTCAACTTAAGACAATCCTTAAACAAATTATTGAATGCCTCATAAATTTCACGCTCATCTTTTGACCCTTCATGTGAAGCATCAGATTTCTTTAAATCCTTAAATGACTTACTCTTAACAATAGATGTGAATACTATATAATTTATTGTCTCATGAGGAGTTGACTTCTCACTTTGATTATCCGAGCTAGACTTATCATCAGTAGAGTATCACTCATAGTCTTACCTGGGATTTTCTTATAACAAAGACACTCAGATTTAACATGACCAATACCCTGGTACTCGTAACACTGACAGCCTCTTCCAAGAATCTCTAGTATTACTCTTCTCTCTATTATCTTTCCTAGATGTGCTAGAGTCACATTTAAATCTCTTGGTAGCTCTCTTATTGTTCTTAAGAAATTTCTTGAATTTCCTAGGAAGGTAGGCAAGATCCTCATCCTCAAGTTTTTCATCATCAGTAGTGTCACACTGAGCTTTCCTAACTATTTTGAGGGCTATCAATTTGTCTTTCGTAGACTGAGGTAGGCTAAGTTCATTGGTCCTTACTTTTTTCAATAGCAGTTATATTAGTCTAAATTTCTCAAGTAGGGATCTCATAACGTTTCTCACTATCTTAGCCTCAGGAATTTGCTCACCTAATTTAAAGGTAGAGTAACTACATTTCTTTATTTAGCATAGAAATCATCAAAAGACTTATCATCTTTCATCCTAATTTCTTCAAATTGAGTAGTCAACATATGCAATTTAGAGTTCTTAATGGCCTTGGTTTTCTCATGTGTGGTCTCTAAAATATCTCAAACTTCTTTAGGAGTCTCACACATCGAGACAGGTTTAAACTCTTCAGGTGACACAGCTATAAAGGGCATGAAGCCTTTTACTATTCCAATTACATTTATCCAAATTAGCTTTAGACTAAGTAGAAATATCGATAGGGGTAACTACACCTGCAACAGTGATAGTAGGGACAATCCAACAAATTTGAAAATTTATCCAAACCTGCTCTTCCATATACTTAAGAAATACTATCATTCTAACTTTTCAATAAGCGCAATTACTAGAACAAAAATAAGGAGGAATGGAAAAGTGATTTGACTCATTTAGACAAATAAGGTCGAGGAACGCAATTAAGTCTCTGATACCACTTGAAAGTTTTAATTTTAACGAATATTTAGACCCATCGTGTAGAATTACACAATTAAAAGCAACACGTCATTTTTTAATTATTTCTAGATAATTAGCTCAATCAAGTTAATTTATCCTAAATTTGAATAACAGTTTGTAAATTGAAAGTAGTAAATAACACCGATATGTTCACGGAAAAAACCCTTCACAAAGGATCAAAAACTTCGAGAACTTTGAAAGTCAGCAATCTACTATAAACGATTAGATTTATAGTATGGTATAGACCCGACTAACCCTTACCTTCTTTCTGTAATCACCTTGGACCTCCTAAACTGCGTGCTCCTCACACTAGCTTCCAATCCTAGTATCATTTATCTCTTGTGGACCTCCAAGAACAAACGTCGTTCTTCAGCGTTGGAATTCCAAGCTTCTCTTCTAAAAACTTCAGAACTCTGAACGCTAATTGGTATGTGGTTTGATGTTTGATCAATGAACTTCTGTGCTTTGATATGTGGTTAGATGTAGAAATATATAGCTCAATCAACAAAATAATGTTTGGTTGAATTTATGGATCAAATAATCAATGGTGGTTGAATCTAGAAATCAAAGAATATTTTGGATTTTCATTTCTATAGAATAATTATGATTCAACATACTTTGGGGCATTCACGGGGTTAGATATATATAAAGGAAAGTGATTGGGATGAAAAGGGCTAAGAAAATACGTGTTTAAACCAAACAGGGGCTGGCCGTCAAACTGCTGCTCAATCTCTAGGCCAGCGGCTTCCTTGTCATTCGAGCCATAGGCGAGCGATGAGCTCATTGCATTTGGCGCTCCAGCACCCACTGGGCGGTAGGCTAGCGAAAAAGTGTCCTCCTTGATATCAACTTCTTCAAATCTAAATCTTGATCTTCATGAATTGCTTTT